>CM066031.1:1264505383-1264634049 GCA_033557465.1 Ichthyophis bannanicus | reverse complement strand
CTGGAGAGGATTGACAACACCCTACAGTTCCTGGACTGGCCCGGAGAGAACACAAGGAACGACAATTAGCCAGGTATGGTCTAATTTCTTCTTATCCATCAATCCAAATTTCCTCTGCAAACAAAATGCTTCACTAACCTAATTCCTTTATGATGCCACTGTTTAAAACCAGCAATCTTTTATTCCAGGTGTAAAATTCCCTTGGCCCACAATATGCAGGTAGCCTGAAAAGTCGGTGCCATACCAAAGCCTCTGGCTAACGGCAACCTTGGGCCAGAAGGACAGGGTTTTCATAGTCTTACAGGTGCTCCCTTGTGGCCCTGTGCAAGGCCACTTAACTCTCCGTTGCCTCAGGTACAAAAATATAGATTGTGAAGCCCTTCGGGGACAAGGGATATAAATACACACACACCCACACACTACCTGAATGTACACCTCTTTGACTTGTATAGAAAGCGGTATATAGGTCTAGCTAAATAAAAATAAAATAACTGCCTCCTTACACCCTTTGCACTGATTTTGTTAACATATTACTCATTAAACGAATGAGGTTATCAAATTTGCAGATGACACAAAACTATTTAAAGTTGTTATAAGCCAAGAGGATGGTGGAAAATTGCAAGAGAATCTTGATAAACTGGAAGACTGGGCATCCAAATGGCAGAGTGAAGTTTAATGTGGACCTTGCCAAGTTATGCACCTTGGGACGAACAACCCAAGCTATGGTTACACGATGCAAGATTCCACATTAGGAACCACCACCCAGTAAAAAGATTTCTGGCGTCATTGTGTATAGACATGTTAAAAACCCTCGGCCCAATGTAACATAGCGGCGGCCAAGAGAGCAAATAGGGTGCTAGGTATCATACGGAAAGGAATGTAAAATCAAACAAAAGATAGTAATAAGGCCTCTATATCGTTCCATGATGAGAGACCGCACCTTGACTATTTTGTGTGCGTTCTGATCGCCGTATCTTAAAAAGGATATAGCGTTATTAGAAAAGGTACAGAGAAGAGCCACCAAAATGGTAAAGGGGATGGAAGGTTACTCCTATGACGAAATGCTAAAAAGGTTAGGGCTCCTTTAACCTGGAAAAGAGACGGCATGAGGGGAGATCTGATAGAAGTCTCTAAATTAATTGACCGGAGTGGAACAGGTAAACGTACATCGAATTGTTTACGTTATCAGAATATAGAACAGCACTAGGCGGACATGCAATGAGCTACAGGGTAAACTAAGACTTAATAAAAGAATATTTTTTTCACTCAAATGTGTAATCAACTCTGGAATTTGGTACCGGAGGATGTAGTAAAGTGGCTGTTAAGTTGTTAGCTGGGTTTAAAAAAGGTTTGGACAAGTTTCCTGGAGGAAATGGTCCATACCATTATTAAGAAGGAGACCCAGGATATCAATGGCTTGACCCCAGTACAAGCATTGTGGAACCTGTGTCTTTTGGGGAAACTGCTAGGTCCGGTATGAACCTAGATTGGGCCACTGTTGGAAACAGGATACTGGGCTTGACACCATGGGACCTTGGTCTGACCCAGTAATCGCAATATCTTATTTTCTCATATTTTATTTAGCTGTGCTTATATCTACTGCATTTTTCACTGGGTCAGGCAGTTTACAGATATATGCGAACAAGGCATTTTTTATTCCCTTGTCCCCAAAGGGCTCACAATCTAAGTGTACCTGAGGCATGGAGCAGTTAAGATAGGTTGGCTTTCCCAAAGCTTCACGGAGTGGCTATGGGAACTCAGTGACCACAGTCCCTCTGGCCTGACGGTTATTTTGTCCCCTATGTGGGAATTGAACCCCTGAAGAACCCTGGTTCGAGCCTTATAAGGTATCACCTTGTCTCAACCACAAAGCCACTCCTTCTCCCTTTATTTCCCGAAGGGCCAGGGTAGGGGCACTCGCTTAGTACATGTAAAACACCATATGGGCCAAGGTAATATTGTTTTACCACTCTTATTCTTCCCTAAACTGCTATGACACATAACTCTGAAGTTAACCTCCCATCCAATCCATTTGTCTCAGCAGACAATCTAAAGCAAGATACTAGTCAGCATTTCTTAATAAGCATCCTTTTCACTAATAGCGTCCTATCTTCCCAAGAAATGGTTAGTTTGCACAATCCACGATTTCCATCAGTGCATCCCACTTTTTCCCTGAAACATTGGTTTGACATTATGACCTATAGATCTGTGTTACCCTCCCTAGGGATCACTAAGGCCCCTATATGTTCAGAGTCTCCATATCTAATGCAATTGGAAAGATGTGTCCCCATGCACCATCGCTCCTCCATTTCCCTGCTTTAAATCCATTACTTGAGGATTAGTCTCATGATTCCCGCCAGATAAAAATCTGTGAAGCTCCTGAAGTCCCCAAAATGCCTTAAAACCGATGCGTGTTCTGGGAATTCTGGGGATCCCCCGAGCTACTCACGTAATTAATCTGCAAATAAAGCGACCTTAAACTTAATAGGTGGGTTTTTATTTTAAATGCGCTATTCAATGTCTTTCGGAAGTCTGCAAACAGACATGCAGATGTCGCCAATATCACAGAGCCATCTCTAGACCAAGCCACTTTAGAACGCTAGTTTTCCATAGATGTCCCTAAAGGTAAGGATGTCCAAGCTGTGAAGGTATGTCTGGGTCATTCCCAGAACTCAACTTGGACATCCTCACCCCAAATTTCAGAAGAGCCCCTGCACTCGGTCTTGAGCAGTGTCAAAACTATATACCCTGCTTCAGAAGGCATGAAAAGGCATCAGAAAAGTGTTTATTGGAGGGTGTGGACAAGACGTACACTCATATCTCCCTATATTCCATGTTTGATAAATGGACACTGATGGATGAATTGGGGGATCTTGTTTTTGTGTTTTAACCCATGCTGATTGATGCTCCCATATACAAAGTAGCATGTGTTAGAAACGCTTCACCCCAATTTGTTTCTAGCGGTGGGACATCTCTGTGGGATGCTGGCATGGTCATTCAACCATTGGGATGTCTATGTATTTCTATAATCAGGGATGGGCCAAACATAAATTGTCTCTGGACATTTTTTCTGCATGTTTCTTGTCCTGGATGTACCAATCTGTACTTGGACCGCCCTTTCCTAGAAATTGCCACTTTCACATCTCCCTACTTCCAGACTTAGCACGTACCCCCATCTTGTGACAATTGTTCTGGTGCCAGGGTTTCTATCGAGAAAAAATAAGAGTGGCGACTGGGGGCAACCCTACCTAGTTGCCTCACTACCCCAAACTGAATTCCTCAGACACTTTGCTCATTGTGTGAGCACTTGAGTGTGCCGGCTTTGCATGTAAAGCATCTTTAATTCACTGGAATGAGCTCTTTCTCCTTCAAAACGTCCAAAGGCCCTCAGAACTACCAGTCAATATCCCATGATACGCTTGTCCAAAAGTTGACCAGCCAACAGCATCATTAAACCCTAGACTGCCCATTCCATTAGCACCAGACTAGTTTTCTAATATTAGTTTTACTGTATCTTCTTACCCTTAACCAAATCCCACTGGATGTTTCCCATCAGCTGAGACAACCATGATCTTTTAGCCAAGCTTGTTATTATTCTTTCATAAATTGTTACATCTACATTTAACAATATTGTCCTATAGGACCCTGCTAATGGTAAATCTTTTGCCTTTATTTTTGGGGGGTGGGGGTGGAGACCACAGCTACATTAACAGGATTTGGGGAAAAAAAAACCCTCCACCCTGCTCTTCCCTCGAATGTCTGCCCCCAGTGTTTGGGTGCAGGCAATGAATGGCCCAATATTTTATACAAATTCCCCTGAAAATCCATTGGTGTTTTATGATTCATCAATATGTTCATAATTGGCCTTGTGCGATTTTCTTTCTCCCCCTTCAAAATGACGATTACATATATCCCCATTTCGGCTGTCAGTCAATTCCGGGAGTCTCACACATTCAAAAAAATGACCCTTTCCTCTCCTCATCACTAGAAATGGTTGTGTATAACTTGTAGTAATTTTATTTATTTATTTATTTAGCAACTTCTATATACCATTGAATCTACTAGTCACAGTGGTGCACAGTGGTGTACTAGCTGCTCTCTGTCACGGGGACTATCAGTTCTCTCCCATACGCCTCGTTCCACTGGCCGTGGTGGTGGTGTTGGGCTTCTACTTTCTCTCCCTCTGGCCATTTCCAACCCCCCATGCTGCCACAGTCGCACTCCTTTCTCGCTTTTGAAGTCCACTCCATTTGCCTCTCCACTCCTCTTCCTCTCCGAGTAGCTGTTATCTGTCGCCCACCCAACAAATCCGTATCTACCTTTCTTACCGACTTCGACTCCTGGCTTTGCCGTCTTTCTGGATCCCTCTTCCCCCTCTCTTTTTGCTGGCGATTTCAACATTCACATCGATAACCCCCTCTGATCCCCAGGCTATAAAGCTCCTCGCCCTCACCTCCTCATTTGACCTCCAACTTTGTTCCACTGCCCCCACCTTATACTCTTCTCTATTTCCTCTCCCTCGAACTTCCGTAACTCATTCCTTCCCTCATCTGACCATAACCTTTTAAACCTTTAATCTTCAGCGGCCACCGTCTCAACCTTGCCCCTGTCACTTACAACCTATTTAGAAACCTTCATAATATTGATTCCTTGACTCTCTCCCTCCATCATTTCTCTATCTCTTCCCTCCATTATGTCCTCCAAGTCCGTTGACGAGGCAGTACCTCCTATAATGCTGAACTATCCTCAGCTCTGGACCCCATTGCCCCACCTACCCCACGTCCTGTCAGACATTCTGCACCCCAGCCCTGGCTTTCATTCACAACCTGCTATTTACGCACCTGTGCCTGTTCTGCTGAACGTGCATGGATCAAATCCTGCTCCCCGGAAGACCTTATACACTTCAAATTCATCCTTGGCCCCTTCCAGTCAGCCATAGCACTTGCCAAACAAGAATACTACATCCACCTTACCAACTCTCTTGCCTCCGATCCTCGCTGCCTCTTTAATACCCTCAATTCTCTCAAGGTGCCCCGCCCCTCGCCCCGCCCTCCCTGTCTGCCCAAACCCTGGCTGATTACTTCCATGACAAAATACACAAGATTACCCTCCAATTCCCTACTTCCTCATCTACCTCGCATCCTCCAAAGTACTCCCTTCCCCCATTCAGACTTCCTCTGATCCCCACTCCTCCAACCCTATGATCTCTGAGGAAACCACACTCCTTCATTCCTCCAAACCACCACCTGTTCCTCTGATCCTATCCCCACACATCTCCTAAACCCCATCTCCCCCACCAATTGTCCCTTCCATCTCTCTTATTCTCAACATGTCACTCTCCATTGCAACTGTCCCTCAGACTTCAAGCATGCCGTGGGCACACCTCTCCTCAAGAAACCCTCACTCGATCCCACTTGTCCCTCTAACTCCCGACCCATCGTCCCTCCTTCCCTTCATATCTAAACTACTTGAACGAGCAGTCCACCACCGCTGCCTTGACTTCCTCACCTCTCAGGCCCTCCTGGACCCTCTACAATCCGGCTTCCGTCCCTTACACTCCACTGAAACAGCTCTTACAAAAGTCTCCAGTGATTTGTGTCCTGGCTAAATCTAACGGCCTCTACTCTGTCCTCATCCATCTCGGACCTCTCTGCTGCCTTTGACACTGTTGACTATAATCTTCTCCTCGACACCCTCTCCGCGCTTGGTTTCAAGGGCTCCGTACTTTCCTGGTTCTCCTCCTACCTCTCCCATTGCTCCTTTAGTGTATGCTCTGGCAGTACTTCCTCTCCCACCCCGCTCCATGTTGGTGTACCTCAGGGATCCGTCCTTGGTCCGCTCCTTTTCTCTCTCTATACACTTTCCATTGTACGCTTATCTCCTCCCATTGCTTTCAATACCATCTTTATGCTATGACTCCCAAATCTACCTCTCTATGCCTAATATCTCTCCAGCAATCCAGACCAAGATCTCTGCCTGCCTTTCTGACATCGCTGCCTGGATGTCTCACCGTCGCTTGAAACTGAACATGGCCAAGACTGAAACTCCTAGTCTTTCCCCCCAATTCCTCCCCTCCTCTCCCTCCCTTCTCAGTCTCTGTGGATGGCTCTACAATCCTTCCGGTTTCCTCAGCCCGCAACCTGGGAGTATCTTTGACTCCTCTCCTTCTCCACACATATCCAACATGTAGCTAAGACCTGCCGCTTCTTTCTCTACAACATTAGCAAAATCCACTCCTTCCTTTCTGAACTCACTACTAAAGCCCTTTTCCACTCCTTAATCTCCTCTCGCCTCGACTACTGCAACCTCTTCCTTACTGGTCTCTCTGTGAGCCATCTCTTCCCCCTTCAATCTATTCAAAATTATGCTGCTCAACTAATCTTTAGCCAGCCTCGCCATGCCCACATTACTCCTCTTCTCAAGTCGCTTCACTGGCTCCCTATCTAATTCCGCATCCAATTCAAACTTCTCCTCCTGACCTATAAATGCATTCACTCTATCGCCCCTCATTACCTTTCATCTCTCATCTCTCTCTACATCCCCTCTCGGGAACTTCGCTCTTCTAACAAACTTCTATCTAGACCCTCCACTCGCACCGCTAACTCCCGACTTCGCTCCTTTCACCTCACCTTGCTGCACCGTATGCCAGGAACAACCTACCTGTGTCTATACGCCAGGCACCCTCCCTGGCCCTCTTCAAGTCCAGGTTGAAAACCCACCTCTTCACGGGCGCTTTCAGATCCGGACTTCTCCCCTTGGGCCTACCCTGACTCCTGTCCTTTGTCATGTCTAAAACTGTAAATGCCATACTTGGTTTTTGTAAATGCCATACTTGTTTTGCGTGAATTGTAATTGCCATACTTTGTTTTAACCCCATACTTTTGCTTTATCCCGAATTAACTATTGCTCTGTGTCACCATAATTGTTTTCCCGATCTGTCTGTTGTTCTTGTGTTGTCTTGACTAGATTGTAAGCTCTGAAGAGCAGGGACTGTCTTTTTGCTTATATTTCTATATAGCGCTGCATGCGTAGTGCTATATAAATGCTAAATAGTAGTAGTAGTAAAGTAACAAGCAGGTTACATAGAATGTAAGTACATAGAACATAAGCAATAGCGATCAATAACATAATCTGCAAACATGTAACATGTGCAACAGCAGTTAACTCGAACATTACTAGGAGATAATTTAACAGGTACTAGTGATAGAAGCTTAACATCTTTTAGATTATGATTACAGTTTTTGCAAGGCTGGGAAGGGCATGCGAAGGGCTGGTAGGTATAGGAGAGTGGGGGGAGATTGGCAGGGAGTGAGTGGGTTGGGAGGTAATTACTTGAGGGGGTTGGCAGGCGGTAAGAGGGCTGGGGTGGGGATGGAAGGAGCAATTGGAATGGGGAGTAGCTGGAGGAGGGAGGAACTGGCAGAGGATGTTACTTGGGGTATAGGAGGTGGGGCCCATGATATATGACCATAATCACACTCAGTGTGTGTGGTTAGGTGTCTTCACCATAGTGTTCTATAAATAGATGTGTTTTCTGCTGGCTGCAGCGCTCTTTCAGGTCTGTAGTTGATTGTATTTCTGAAGGAAAAGTGTTACATAAGGTTGGGGTGGAGAGAGAGAGGGCTCCATTACAGGTTGCATGGCTACTTTATGAAGCAAATGGAGGGTGGGAGAGTAAGTTTTGATGGGCTATCTCCCTGGTTTTATTGCTTGGAGGTGTGAGGAATAAGATGTTGGAGTATTTCTGCTGAAAGGTGTGGAGGATTTGAATATGGTTAGTGACAACTTATATTTAATCCTCATGTGAATGGGGAGCCAGAGGAGTTGTTTTAAGATAGGGGTAATGTGGGTGCATCTGAAGGTCCCGGTGATGATCCTGGCAGCAGTATTTTGTGCAAGTTGTAGAGGTAGTAATGTAGACTTTGGGAGTCCTTGAAAGATGATGTTTGCATACAATAGTCTAGTATTGATGTGATGAAAGCTTGGCAGACATCTCTAAAGTCATTATATTTCAATAGAGGGCGGAGGTTCTGGACTGCTTTCATTTTATGATAAGCTGATCTTATGACTTGCTTAATGTGTGAGTGGAAGTTTAGCCTCTGGCCGAGGAGTATGCCAAGGGTATGTCTACCTTGCTCTTTGACCTGAAAAACCTCATTCACTACCTTGTTCATGTTTCCCCTTTACCTTTCTCAGGTTGAATGGCAGGGATGAACTGCAAGCCCTTCATGGCCTGTACCAATCGCACTAGGCATGCTCCAGATTTATTCTCATATTTTTTAAAAAAAATCGTGCTTACTATACATAAGAATTCGTAATGCTCTCTGATGAATTGCTTCGTTTAAATTACCTCTGTAACCAAAAGAGGTGTTCCTTATTCTCTTTCGCCATCCCTCCTGGCTAGCTCTAAGCGTGCTTCTTTCAGTGTCAGGATCTGCTTATTCAAATTTTAATTCTTATATTTCACATAAGAGATTATTTCCCCCCTCATAACCATCTTAGTGGTTTCCCAACATGAGCATGGGTTATCTGCATGTTGCTGATTATGAGCTGCATACTCCTCCCATTTCTTAATAAGGAACTCCTGAAAGGAACCATCTTCCATTAAACCCCTAGCCATTCACCACAAAAGAAAACACTCCATTGTGTAAAATTCCACTGTGCAACAATGAGGGTGTGGTGCAGTATGGGCTAATGCAAACCGATTTCCACTGACACAACTTTAGCAAATAAACTCCAAGGCAGTGGTTTCTCAACCCAGTCCTCAGAGCACACCTAGGCTAGCTGGGCTTTCAAGGTTCCCACAATGAATATACATGAGTTCTCCAGGACCAAGCAGGAAGTCAGTCCTCACATATGGGTGTCATCGATGCTGATGAAGCCCCAGCGGAGCATTTCCCCAGCTTTCTATGAAAGCCTTTGGGAATGCAGGCACGCATGCGCGGTTCCCTTCCCGCCTAAAGGTGCCATCTTACCTCAGTCTCTCTTTTTCCGAGAAGCCCACCGGACGTGCGTCCTGTCATCCCGGATAAAAGTTAGATTTTTTCAGCGATTCTTGCTATTTTTTCTCACGGTTCGATGCCGGTTCCCCTCCCGCCGGGTTCGGTACACCGGTATCGAGCCCGATACTTCTTTTTTGGTTTTTGCCCTTCGTGGCTGGCGTTCGCGCCCTTTTTTGATTTTTCCCTGGAAGGCCGGTCCTTTGACCTCGCGGGGACTCTTTTTTCCCCGATGGCTTCCAGCGGTTTCAAGAAGTGTGATCAGTATAAGAAGTTAATGTCTCTCACCGACACACACGACTGCTGCCTTCGGTGCCTCGGTCCTGATCACAACCCTAAGACATGTGGACCATGTGGGAAGATGTCTTCCAAGGCACTTCGAAGTCGCCAGCAGCAGAAAGAAAGGCTTTTCTCGGACTCAGCCTCCGGCCGGGCCCGGACCTCGTCTGAGGCCTCGACATCTCAGGATTCGGATCCCGAGCGCCGTCGGAGCTCCTCGGACAGGGGGTCCCCCGGCCGGGAATGCAAGAGGAAGAAGCGGCTCGTGAGGGCGTCGGAGGAGGAGGAGGTCCCTGGCTCCTCGAGGGCCAGGTCTAAGACCCCCGACCGTCGCCCCGGGCCCGTGGAACAAGAGAAGCCTGCCAAAGTTCCTCGCGTGGAGCCGGAGTCTGCTGGACGCGTAAGTCCTGTGGTCCTCGAGGACTCTCCTCCCAGAGAGCCGACGTCGGGCCCTGGCGCCGCCGGGGCCCGAGTCTGTGGCTGCTGCTGCGTCTCCCGAGCTGAGTTTCAGGATGACAGCCTTGGAGAGAAGACTGTCAGCCTTCATGGAGCAGCAGCGGGCACTGATGGCCAGCCTGTCTGGTGCATCTGCCCCGACCACCGGGACATCGACATCGAAGTCGACCCCGGAGACCGAGCCGATACTCAAGTCCATCATGGCTCGAAGTCGACCTCGGTCGCGGTCTCCCTCGACCTCCCGTTCGGGACCGAGGGCGTCGACGCCGGTGTCCTCCGTCGTTGGGGCGGGTGCTCCAGGGCCCCGCGGGGTCGGATCCTGACTCCTCATCGGACGAATCCGCCTGGGAGACGGAGGATGAGGAGTCCCCCGACACATTCAAGACTCGGTGCGTCCCTTCGGACTCACCGCAGTCTGAGCCCCGGAGTAGATCCCCTCCGGAGAACACCCAGTTCTCGGAGTTTGTCCGGGATATGGCCACCGCGTTGGCTATTCCGGTGGACCCTGAGGAAGAGTCTTGAGCCGAAGAGCTCGAGGCCCTGCAGTATGACTCTCCCTCCGAAGGAGGCCTTTAACTGTCCCTGGTTATTCCGATGCTGGAATGGCTCCTCTTCCAGATGTGGGAGGCACCGGCCTTGGTGCCGGTTCTAAGCAAGCGAGTTGATTCGATTTATCGACTCCGGAAGAGCCCTGGCTTTCAGAAGGCGCAGCTCCCACACCATTCCATGGTGGTGGAATTGGCCATGCATCGTCTGAAAAGCCAGAAGATGCACTCCGCGGTGCCCCCCAGCAGGGAGGCCCGGAACCTCGATGGTGTGGGTAGAAAGTGCTTCCAGGGCTCGATGCTTGCTTGCCGTGCCCAGTCTTACCAGCTGTACATGGGCATGTACTTGCGAGACCTGGCCAAGGAGTTGGCCGGGTTCTCTGCTGGTCTCTCCGGGGAGCCCTTGCAGAGACTCAAGTCCTTGTCCTTGGGGATTCGGGACTGCTCGAAGTTTATGTCCCGCGCCGCCTACAATGGCTTTGAGGCTTCGGCCTGAGTTGCGGCAGCCGGCATCGCAGCTTGACGCCAGGCATGGCTGCAGTCATTGGACCTCGAGCCATGGGTTCAGGACAAGTTGGTCGATGTCCCTTGCCGAGATGAAAACCTTTTTGGCAAACCCATGGCCGAGAAGGCCACACAGCTCGAGACCGAGCACCTTACAAGGACAAGGCTGTCTAGGAAGACCTCTGCCCCTTCTCACAAGAAGAAGGCCTCGGGTAAGAAGCCCTTTTACCCGAGGAAGGGCACTGCCTACAAACAGTACCCTCAGTATCAGGCTGCTCAAGCTGCACCCCAGGGTCAGCAAGCCAAGGGGCAGGGTAATGGGCCCCGTAGGCAGAGGACCCCCAAGCCTCTGGCCCCTGCTCCCACTCAGCAGGGTGGGGGTTTTTGACTCCTTGAGCTTAGCCTCTCAGTCCCTGCTCTCCCAACCCTGCACAGGAGGTCGCCTCGCCCTCTTTGCCCACCAGTGGCCCCACATCACTGGAGACAGTTGGGTGTTAAACATAGTCCACAAGGGCTATGCCCTAGACTTTCACCAACTGCCTCCGCCATATTTTCCAGGGGAACCTCCAAGGCCTCCCCTGCACACAGACCTTCTCCTTCAAGAGCTTCACGGTCTGTTGGCAGGGCGGTGGAGCCTGTGCCTCCCCGCTTGCAAGGTCACGGATTCTACTCCAGGTATTTCCTGGTGCCCAAAAGGACCAGTGGCCTTCGACCCATTCTGGACCTCAGGAACCTCAACAAGTTCCTAGAGAAAGAAAAGTTCAAGATGCTTACTCTTGGAACACTTCTGCCCTACCTCCAGCAGGAGATTGGCTATGCTCCTTAGATCTAAAGGATGCGTACACTCACATCCTCATTCATCCAGACCACAGAAAGTACCTCAGGTTCATTGTGGGAGGAAACCATTATCAGTACAGAGTACTGCCTTTTGGCCTCACCTCCGCTCCCAGGGTATTTATCAAATGCCTGGCAGTGGCGGCGGCCTACCTGAGAAATCAGGGAATCTTTGTCTTCCCCTATCTGGACAACTGGCTCATCAGGGGTCAGACGTGCCAGGAGGCCAGACAAGCCACCCTCAGAACTATTGCTCTTCTTCGAAGTCTAGGGTTTGTAATAAACTTTGCAAAGTCCACTTTGCTCCCCTCCCAGAACTTGGAGTTCATAGGAGCAAGGCTCGACTCTCTACTGGCAAAAGCTTTCTTGCCAGAAGACAGAGCACAAAGATGAATAGCCTTGGCAAACCAGTTTCTCAGCAGGTCACTAGTCTCCACCGGACTCTGCCTGAGGCTTCTAGGCCACATGGCTTCAACAGTACATGTGACCCCCAATGCTAGGTTCCATATGAGGCCTGCACAGTGGTGCCTTCGGACTCAGTGGTCACAAGCCACAGGCAGCCTCAGGGACAGGATAAGGGTGTCCAGACAATTTCTGAACTCCCTCAGCTGGTGGCTGCACCCACCCAATCTACTAAAAGGGGTGCCTTTTCAAATTCCTGGGTACACGGTGGTACTGACCACAGACGCCTCCCTGCAGGGCTGGGGAGCTCATTGTCTGAACAAGTGCACCCAGGGCCTGTGGTCTCCCTGGGAGGCTACACAGCAGATCAATCTCCTAGAACTCAGAGCTATTCGATTAGCACTCAAAGCTTTCTCTCCTACCCTGGCTCATCAATCTGTCCTGGTTCAGACAGACAATCAAGTAGCCATGTTTTATGTGAACAAACAGGGCGGGACTGGTCCAGACTCCTCTGTCGGGAGGCTCAGGACCTTTGTTCTTTTGCCCTCAAGCACAACATGCTCCTCAAGGCTGTGTACCTTCCAGGCCAGGACAACTACCTGGCCGACAAGTTGAGCAGGATTCTACAGCCCCACGAGTGGCAGCTGCATCCTTTGGTAGTTCAGAAGATCTTCCTAAAATGGGGCCTCCCCTTGATAGATCTCTTCGCCAGTCCACTGAACAGGCAACTGCCGAAGTTCTGCTCCAGGCAACCGCATCCTCTGCGGATAGCAGCGGATGCTTTTCTGATTCCCTGGTCTCAGGGCCTCCTGTATGCGTTTCCTCCCACGCCCTTGGTGGCCCGAACTCTCTTCAAGATCCTTCAGGACAAGGCCTCAGTCCTGCTGGTGGATCCCAGGTGGCCGAGACAGCCTTGGTTCCCACTTCTGCTTCAACTGGCGGCGGATCCCCCCACTGCCTCTGGGCTTGCAACCCGACCTCCTCTCTCAGGATCAGGGTTCCCTTCTGCACCCCAATCTCAAAGCTCTCAATTTGATGGCATGGAGGCTGCAAGGGTAGTTTTGGCTCCCTGGGGCCTACCTCAGGAAGTTGAGGAGGTTGTCCTAGCCTCTAGGAAACAGTCCACTAGAAAAACCTATGCTCTCAAATGGAAAAGGTTTCTGTGTGGTGTCAGCTACGTACAGAGGATCCTTTCTCCTGTACTGTGCCAGTAGTGCTTCAGTACTTACTGCATTTGTCCAATCAGGGACTTTCGTCCAATTCTGTTCGGGTCCACCTCTCAGCTCTAGCAGCTCACCACTCACTGGTGGAAGGACATTCTCTGTCGGTTCACCCCTTGGTGTCCCGCTTTCTCAGGGGCTTGCTTTTGCTCAAGCCTCCAATCCGTCCTCCTGCTCCTGAGTGGGAGTTGAATGTGGTCTTGCAGCAGCTGACTCGCCCACCCTTTGAGCCGATGGCTACTTGCCCTCTACGCTTCCTGTCCTGGAAGACACTCTTCTTGGTAGCCCTTACCTCGGCTAGGCGAGTGAGTGAGCTTCAGGCCCTGGTCTGTGATAGGCCTTACACTCGCTTCTATAGGAACAGGGTAGTCCTTAGGACTCATCCAAACTTCCTCCCCAAAGTTGTCTCCTCCTTCCACCTTAACCAAGAGGTGGTTCTTCCAACATTCTTCCCTAGGCCTCATGCAAGCCAGGCTGAAGCAGTTCTGCATACCCTGGATTGTAGGAGGGCCTTATCCTTCTACCTTGACCGTACGCAGGGGCATAGAAGGGCTACTCAGCTCTTCGTATCTTTTGACCCTAATAAGTTGGGGTTGGCTGTGTCCAAGCGTAGCTTGTCCATCTGGGTTGCTGACTGTATCACCTGGGCTTATAGGGCGGCTGACCTTCCTTTGCAGGGTCGGGTCACGGCCCACCGTGTCAGGGCAATGGCTGCTCAGTGGCTCATCTCCGCTCTGTGCCCTTGGTAGACATCTGCAGGGCTGCAACTTGGTCTTCAAGCCAGACGTTTGCGGCCCATTACTGTCTGGAGAGGGAGTCCCGTAGGGACAGTGCTTTTGGCCAAGCAGTACTCCGGAATCTCTTTGAGGTTTAGGCAACTCCTGCCCTCCTGCCCTCTGTTGGGCTACCGGTGGAGGTTGTGTCAGTGAAAAGCCTTTCTTTGCATCTGGGACTAGAGGGAGTCCTCTTGTTCAGTCTGGGTTCCTTGGTAGCCCAGAGCTAGGGAGTCACCCATATGTGAGGACTGACTTCCTGCTTGGTCCTGGAGAAAGAGTAGTTACTCACCTGTAACAGGTGTTCTCCAGGAGCAGCAGGAATCAGTCCTCACAACCCTCCCTCCTCCCCTTGGAGTTGCAGTTGTACATAGTTTATTTTTTCATTTTGTGTGCTGTTCTTAGCTATGTCATTTGACTGAGGTAAGATGGCACCTTTAGGCGGGAAGGGAACCGCGCATGCGTGCCTGCATTCCCAAAGGCTTTCATAGAAAGCTGGGGAAATGCTCCGCTGGGGCTTCATTGGCGTCGATGACACCCATATGTGAGGACTGATTCCTGCTGCTCCTGGAGAACACCTGTTACAGGTGAGTAACTACTCTTTCACTGTATGGAAATCTCTCTCATGCATATTCATTGTGGGAATCCTGAAAACCCAACTGGCCTAGGTGTGCCCGGAGGACTGGGTTGAGAACCACTGCTCTAAGGGGCCGATATTTAGCGATGGTGGATAGCACTGCTAATTCAGCTAGCCGCCACTGAAAACTAACCCTGTATATTCAATGCTGGGTCACTGCAAAGCCCGGAAGCTAACCAGGCAGCGATAATATTGAGCTGCTGCCCGGTTAGCTCCCGTAGGTAAAGTTAGGCCAGCCTTTGCCATGCCTTACTTTACCTTTGGGTTGTTAATGGGGCAGCAGCTTAATATTGCCGCTGCCTGGTTAGTGAAGGTTACCACCTCCGCTCCGCCCTAGAATTCCCTGATGCTAACTGCGTAGTATCGGGACATGTAGGGCGGCACCTGTGGATATCCAGCAGCACTAACCATGTTAGTGCCACTGAATATCCCGCTGACTGTAATTTACACAGTTTGCAGGTCTGCAAACCGTGTAAATGCCTTTGAATATCCCCCCAGCTGATCAGTCTAATCTGAATACATGCATGTCTATAATCCCTCGATGTGGGATGTAATATGTGCCAGTCATCCAATAGACCCAGCTCAGAAAAGAGTATCTGAACTCCCCAGTGCCATGCCTTGCCCTTGGAAACCTGTTTACCTGACTCTATCAATTTGAGAGTTTGCTACCCTATTTAGGTCCCTCCCCCATTACCACTCCTCTACCTGAAAACCCCATCAAATGCCTAAGTAACTTGGGAAACAACTTCTTAACATTTATGGTAAGTGCATACACTGATCCTAGTATCAAAAATCTCTATGACCCACCTCCCAGTAACACAGGGCTGTACCAAGGGCTGTGTGAGCAGTGTAGTTGCACAGGATGCAAGCACAGAAGAGGGCACCGATATTGTCACTGGGCTTTCAGGAAGCTCAAAAAGAGTGAGTTACTGAACGTGACTAGGTGGAGGGGGCACCAGATTTCTTAATCACACAAGTTGCATACCTAACTTGGTCCAGTCCTGCAGTAACATACCACAGAACTCTCCAGCACATAAAAGGGATGGTCCTGTGAATCAGAATAGCAGCACCCACTCTCCTACTTATTAGGCAGCAGAGTATAGCATTGCCCCACCCAACCACGTCCTGCCTTTTCATGTTCCTTTTCATTAAGATGCCTCTACTGAGGGAGGACAATTCCAACTACATGCACATTTGTCTCATGCATATTCATTATAGTGATCCTGAAAATCCAGCTGGCAAAATGTGCCTCGAGGAGGGAGTTGCAAAGCACTGGCTTATAGGATAGGAAAGCTGCCATGCATTGCCAGGACTCGAAGCAGCACCTACTTATGAGAAGGCAGCACCACAAATATTACATCAGGACCTAGATCACTAAACAGAACATGAAGGACTACTACAGATCCTACATCAGAAATTACATGCTAGCAGAATCACTCGTGCAAAACACAGACAGACCTCCACTAAATACAGAACAAGTGACCACAAATTAAAAGTAGAAATATGCAGACAATGACTACATAAACAGAAAACCCCAGTAAGAGAAATAGAAAGAGTGATGCATTTTCTCTTGTACCAAGCAACATAAGAAGACATCAGAGATACACGCTTTCCAAAGCGGACATATTCCAGTTAAAAATTTCAAATCAAAAACATTTTCTATATTTGACTAGGCATTTTGGGCCCGATATTCAAAGGCATTTACACAGTCTGCAGACCTGCAAGCCATGTAAATGCTGGTTAGCGCGGTATTCAATGGCATTAACACGGTTAGTGCTGTTGGATATTCGCGGATGCTGCCTGATGTTATGCGGTAAGCATTGGGGCGGTGTCATGGGTGTTCCGGGGTGGCACCCGTTGCTAACTGGGCAGCGGCAAAATTGAGCCACTGCCCAATTAGGAACCTGAGGGTAAAGTTAGGTGTGGCAAAGACTGGCCTAACTTTGTCCATGGTCGCTAACCAGGCTCTACTGCAACCTGGATATTCAATGCCGGTGGCATTCTTACCTGTCTCCTACATATCCTTATAACTTTTTGCAACTTTTTAGTCTCTGTCTGTTGAGGCCAAGCTAACATTTATTCCATTACCTGTCCTGGTGTTTTTTCCAGCATTTTCCATTTTCCTGCCCCTTGCTTTAATCTCCCTGAGTGACTAAGTCCACCTCCCCCCCCCCCCCCCAAGGCTTTTCTTAACCCTCTCTTCCTGTTTTGTTTCCCATGTGTACTGATTTCTCTCTGCATCAGCACTGAGAAGTTGCTTACCTGCTTTGCTGCCAGATTGGGCACATTTACCTGCCAGCTTGTGAGTCCTGTGTGTCTATTGATATATGTATTTTATCATGGTTAGGGTGCTATTTATCTGTACCTTCTGTAAGTTTGTTTAGTTTTCTCCATTTATACTTGTTTCCTACATATCCTTATAACGTTTATCCCTCCCTCCCACTCCTCTACCCACCCACCCCCTGGCGTACAGTCTCCTATATCCATCTTGGGCTCATTACCACAATTATATACAGGTGCACCGAATCCCCTGTGATCTCTCTCATCTATCCTTATTTCTTATGACTTCTGTTCTCCTCTCCTCATCACTCTTTCTTCCCATTCCTATTCCTCATACTAACTAAATTGTCTCCTCTTCTACCAACACCTTTAACCTCCCCCACCATCTCCTGCCTTTACCATTCTCACTTCCCCCACCATCTTGTCGTCTACCCTATCATTAGCTCTTGAGATTCACCGCTTTCTCCCTCTCATTCAGCCATCTCCTCTCTCTCTGAAATAACCTCACCCTCATTATCACTGTGCTATCTCCCTTCTGCACTGCACTCTTCTACTCCTTCTCTCTTCCAGAGAAATCAATCCCAATCCTGCCCCCCCCCCTAGATTTTTGTTACACTCCCAGAATAGATCTTCACACAACAGTTCAAATCTTATTCATATCCCTCTCCTTTCTACCTCCTCTCTCCCTTTCTCATGTGCCTTGTGGAATGCACACTCCATCTCAAATGAAGAGATCATGAGTAAATGCAAGTTTATCTCTAATGTTCTCCATCTTCTTGTTCTAACTGAGACCTGGCTCCTCCCAGAAGACTCGGCATCAGTCACTGCTCTCT
This sequence comes from Ichthyophis bannanicus, assembly GCA_033557465.1. Classification (NCBI taxonomy): domain Eukaryota; kingdom Metazoa; phylum Chordata; class Amphibia; order Gymnophiona; family Ichthyophiidae; genus Ichthyophis; species Ichthyophis bannanicus. The sequence goes on along the minus strand of CM066031.1, from coordinate 1,264,616,287 downwards.
GTCATGGCGGCTATCAGTTCTCCCTCAGGCCTCATCCCTCCTTAATGCCAATTTCAACCCCTCCTGCTGCCTCAGTCTCACTCTTTTCCCTCCTTTGAAGTCCACTCTGCCTTTTTATTCTACTACCTCTCCGGTTAGCTATTGACCTCCTGACAAGTCCACCTATACCTTTCTCACTGACTGACTCATGGTTTTCCTTTTCTGAATTCATCTTCCCCCTCCCTCTTATTCTCTGGGATTTTAACATTCATGTTGATAACCTCTCTGACCCTTATGCTTTAAAGCTCCTTTCCCTTACCTTCTCATTTGACCTCCAGCTTTGCTCTACTGAACCTGCTCACCAGCATGGCCACTGTTGACCTTGTATTCTTCTTTACTTGCTTACCCTCAAACCTCTGTACCTCAGTTCTTCCCTTATTGGACCATCACTTGCTAAACCTCATTCTTCATCACCCGCCACCTTAACCTTGCCCTGTGTTCTCCTGCCTCTTTAGAAATCTTCATGCTATTGACCCTTTGACTCTCCCCTCCACTTCACATCACCTCTTTCTTCCTCTATGTTATCTGAATCTGTTGATTAACCAGTAGCTTCTTATAACACTGCACTCTCCTCTGCTCTGAATGCTCTTGCTCTGCCCATGCCATGTCCTGTGAGGCGCCCTGTACCCCAGCCCTGACTGTATTCCATTACTTGCTGTCTATGTTCCTGTGCCCGTTCAGCTGAGCATGCTTGGCTCAAATCCCACACCCTTGCGGACTTTCTACAAATTTATGCTTTTCTCTTTCCAGTCAACCATAGCACTAACCAAAACAAGACTTTTATGTCCATCTGACTAACTCTCTGGCCTCAGACCCTCACTGTCTCTTTAGAACTCTCAACTCTCTTCTCAAGGTACCTCCGCCTCTGACCCCTCCTTCCCTGGCTATTTCCATGACAAAATCCACAAGATCACACTCCAATTCCCCATGAAGTCAGCTACTTCCCCTTCTCCCCCTCTTTATTCCCAACCGCCCCCCCCCCCACCTCTGCTACCCTTTCTTCCTTTTCTTTGATCTCTGAGGAGGAAACTACATGCCTTCTTTCCTCCTCCAAACTCACTACCTGCTCCTCTGATCCTATTCCCATCTGTCTCCTCCCTTCCATCTCTCATATTCTGAGCCTATCGCTCTCCATTGCAACTGTCTCTGCAGCCTTCAAGCATGCTGTGTTCACACCTCTTCTCAAGAAATCCTCACTAGACCCTACCTGTCCTTCTACTGACCCACCTCCCTCCTCCCCTTCATTTCTAAACTACTTGAAGGTGTGGTTCACCACCATTGTCTCAACTTTCTCTCTTCTCAAGCCTTCCTAGATCCTTTACAATCTGGCTTTTGTCCTTTATATTCTATTGGAAAAGCTCTTGCCAAAGTCTCCGGCGACCTGTTCCTGGAAAAATCCAAGGGCCTTTACTCAATCCTCATTGTTCTTGTCCTTTCTGCTGTTTTTGACATTGTTGACCACAACTTTCTCCTCAGTACATTGTCCTCATTTCATTTTAAGGGCTCTGCGCTATCCTGGTTCTCTTCTTATCTGTCAGTGTTTGTCTGGTAGATCCTCCTCTACTGCTATCCCACTCTTGGTGTAGTATTATTCACAAAAATAGAGAAGAGAGAAAGGGGGGAAAGATAAGGAGCTCAGTTTTGGCCATGTTTAGTTTTAGACGGTGGTGGTGAGACCTCAGGTACACATAGATTGTGAGCCCTTTTGGGGACAAGGAATGTATCCAGTACCTGTTTGTAGTGAATACATAATATAAACCGCTTTGATTGAAGGATAAGGCGGTATAGAAAACTGGTTAAATAAATAAATAAAATAAATCCAGGCAGAAATATTGGATAAGCAGGCAGAGATCCGGGCCTGGATTCCTGGAAAGATTTCAGGCACAGAAAGGTAGATCTGAGAGTCATCAGCATAAAGATGGTACTGAAAACCATGAGAGGAAATAAGTGCACCAAGGGACCGAGTGCAGAGAGCCCTTTGAATATTGGTTTCTTTTCGTCTGCTGGTTATGCCAGTCCATATGCGCCCAAGCATCCTTCCAGCTTTGCGCACTGCCTTGTTGAACTCTTCCACGGTCTTGAAATCAATGGATGTGATTGCCCCAGTGTCTTTTTTTACTTCATAGATAAGAATATCTCACCTCCCACCTCTTAACCCTCACATTTCAGCACCTCAAATGCATTACTGCATGTTTTAGTATGGAAAGTTAGCTGCCAGGTAGTTGAACACTCCTGAGGCTGTCTGAGATTACATCTCATAAAGTGATCTGATTTCATTTTCAGTAATAGTATAGGTTAAAGTAAACAGGCAAAGTAGTCCTGTTGCAGTGCATCTTGGGAGTTGACAATCCAGTGCTGATTCCTGGGTGTCTTTTGAACCTGAAGCTAGGTGATGATGGTAAGCACACTGCTCTTCTCATTTTCTTAAAAGCGATAAGGCCTTTGCTTACTGTCAGCACTTGGGTCAATATACAAACACCGTGTTTACCATTTTAAACAATTCCAGCCATGGTGTTTAAATATTTAGCGTATATATTCAGTGCCATTATCCACAGAAATGGCTGCGCTCATTATACATAAAGGACTGGTAAGTGCCACAGCTATAAGGATAGCTAGCTATCTTTGGCCTTTTTGCTGTTGTAAATTTATCCACAAGCAGCCTGATAATGCAGGGAGGTCTGCAATAATGGATAAGTGCTTTTGAATATCAACCCTCAGGTACAAATATGTAGACTAAGTCCTTCGGGGAGGGAAAATATGTATCTGATTGTATAGAATTGTTAATCGCTTAGAGATGGTACATAATAAGTGGTATATCAAATAAAGTAACTGCACTGTGTCACCCAGCGCGTGACCCTACAGGTAGAAGCAGGGTATTACGCTGAGGCCTTGTGTTTAACCAGCCTGAAAAGGTGTAGAGAGCCTTGCTAGGCACTCTGGGATTTGTAGTTTTCACCAGCCAGTCAAAAGAATGAGTTGTGGACGTGGGGTAAGGCTTAAAGACAGGTTTTATTCCCCTTCCGGGAGGATTCTTTTAGTGGTAAAAATAAGGTAGACAGACCCACTTTGGGCACAAAATAAAGAAACAAACGTGAACGAAAATTGCTTATCTTCAGCTTCTTAACACTCAATACAAAGGTATTTTAAACAGTCCTTTTCCAAGCAAACAAAACCTTTTCTTTGCTGCTTCAATGGTTAGCAACATTTCCAAGCAAACAAAACCTCTTCTTTGCTGCTTCAATGGTTAGCAAGTTTTCACAGCTTGTTCAACACAGAGAGGAGATATCATCTGCGATTGTGAGCGTACAGTCCATGCATTCAATAAAAGGTTGGTCCCCCTTGTACTTCACATTGCATATCTTCACTTTCTGCTTCTAACAATTCTTCCTTTGAACAGCTAGGAATATTATTGAACAGTCTCTCCCTATCATACAGAGACTCTCTTTCTCCCTCCGTGAAAGTGTGTGAAAGACAATTACCACATTCACTGGAGTATCTTGCCTGGGAGCCCTTCCAATGCTGATAACCATATGGGAAGTTATTGTATTCACTTCTCCCTCTATTAGAAGTAATCAGCTTAACTTCTGGCTCTCTCTGACTAAGGCTTCTCGGGACAGCTGCAGTCACCGGAGTAGAACAAGACAGAAGCTTTCTACGGGTTTTGCCTTTTAACTTTCCCCCAGATATGTGAATATCTTCAGGCCAAAAGACTTTACCTTTCCTGTGCCTGTTGTTTGGGTAAGTAGCTTTCCCAGCCTTTCTCAATCTGGCTTCCAAACTGAATTCTCTGTTACCTTCTGGATAACCTTTGCTGAGCTCTGACGTCTCTGTGCACTGCTTTCTATAACAGTCACCTGGGCTCTCTCTCTCAGCCTTGGAGTACAACCTTCCAGCTTTCCCAGCTCTCTCAATGGCTTCACTCCAACCCGGGCTTTCCCCAGAACGCCTTGGGCTCCTTGAATTCTCTGTAAAAGCAAAGTTTCTTAACTTTCCAGAAGTTCCTGTAGCTGCTGCATTCTCCGGTCTCTCTGTTCTACCAAAGCTGCTTGTTCTCGTTCTGCCTTCTCTCCTACTAACTGCACGTGTGTTAGGTTTATCTGTGTGTATCTCAACTCCACCCACTCCAATCTGGCTTTCATCACTTAATGATCCCTCAGCCTTCCTGCTGCTTGGGCGTGTTTCTAAAGCTCGTGACCTGATTTGTTTGTGTTGCCTATAGCAACTTCCTGACATGTGCTTCTCTGAAGTGTCAGTGTCAGCTTCACTGCCTACATTTCTGCCTATTTCCATGGGCTCTGCTGGATCCACTTCGTGACAACTGCTATCCCACTCTCAGTTGGTGTACCCCAAGGATCTGTCTTGCGTCCACTCCTTTTTTCTTTCTATACCCAGTCCCTTGGTGCATTCATCTCTTCCCATGACTTTCAGTACCATCTTTATGCTGATGACTCTCAGATCTACCTCTTTACACCTGAAATCTCTCCGGCAATCCAGGCTCAGATCTCTGCCTACCTTTCTGATATTGCTGCTTGAATGTCTCACTGCCACTTGAAATTGAACATGGCCAAAACTGAGCTTCTTATTTTTCCCCCTAAACCTCCTCTCCCCTTCCTCCTTTCTCAGTCTCTGCCAGCTGTTTTACTGGCACATGATAAGATTGCCCAGTCCAAGCATCCTGTTCACATCCTTTTGAAGGTGCGGTCTCCAGAATTGCACACTATACGCCAAATAAGGTCGCACCAAAGACTTATACAGAGGCATCAGCCCCTAAGGGATTTACAACCATCAAGACCACCACCAAGAATATGGCCCTCCCAGTCACATCCCAACTTGGGATGTGAAACTCTTGCATGAAACTCTCACTGCTCTCAGGGCCAGCCCCACCCCCTTTCTCAGCCCCCAACCCCCAATATGTTAAGAACATCCCAATATGTATAAATCTTAACAACCTGGGCTCAAATATATAGGACTATATATGGGTCCTGTGTGTTGTGACTGGTGGTGTATGTGAACTGTGTAGTTCTGTCAGTGGTACAGCATATGTATATGTGTAGGTATGTCTGTGGGGATATTTGTAGATGTGTGGACTATGTGGGAGATGTTGAGGAAAGGTGAGGTTTTGTCTGATGGAGGGTGGAGGGCAGATGGAGGGTGGAGGAGCCCTCGTTAGGGTGTCTTATGGATGTACAGAGTATAGGAAAATGTGAGGTTGTTTCAGGGATAGGAAGTGTGTACTGGGGTGTTTCATGGAGTTCTCATTCCTCTCACCCCTCTCATGTTCTTGCACACTTTTCCTCTTGCAGTCTTACCAATGCTTCTCCTCTCTCCTCCCTTGTACCCCTCCTCTCCTTCACTTTTTCTCCTATCCCGCTGCATTCATGGCTCATCCTCCTCCTTTTCCATTCACTCTTCTACCCCCTTCCTCCCATTCGCTTTCTCCCTCCTTCCCTGCTCTCACTCTCTTTCTATTCTCCTCTGCCACCGTTCCAAGCTTCTTCTTAAAATTTTCAGCCAGCTTCCCATCTTATGCCACAAGGTTTGGGATCCTCAAAGCACAACTGCATAGTTTCACCATGATGCAGCAGCTTTTCTTCTTTCTCCAGCATGATGCAGCAAGGCCTCCTCTTCTTGTGCTGTGGGGCTTGGGATTCACATGGCACACTAAGTATATCTTCACCACTGCTGTGGCAAGGCCTCTTTTTTCCCATGCCACCTTGGTTTGATCCATACTGGATTGATCCATACTGGATCAAACGAAGGTCTATCAAGCCCAGTATCCTGTTTCCAACAGTGGCCAATCCAGGCCACATGTACCTGGTAGGTTCCCAAAAAGGTACCCAGATTCAACAATGCTTATTCCGGAGCAAGCAGTGGATTTTCTGGGTCCTCTTTAATAATGGTTTATGGACCATTCCTCCAGGAACTTGTCCAAACCTTTTTTAAACCCTGAGACACTAACAGCTTTTACTACATCCTCTGGTAACGAATTCCAGAGTTTGATAATGAATTGAGTGAAAAAATAATTTCTCCTATTACTCTTAAATGGTTTACATCATAGCTTTATTGCGTGTCCCCTAGTCTTTCTACTTTTTCATAAAGTAAACAACCTATCTACGTTTACTCGTTCTATTCCATTCATTAATTTATAAACTTTTATCATATCTCCCCTCAGCTGTCTCTTTTCCAAGTTGGTGGTGGTTATGATCGACCGTGTACTTCTTTCAGATGTAATCTGGACCCAGGCGGGATAGAAGTCCCATAACCGCCCCCCTACAGGAACCAGCCCAGCCTGGGCCCTCCCCTCGCTTCATTGTGGCTTCTTAGCCGCGGCCGAGGAAGAGGCATAAAATCCCCAGCTGGAACCTCTAAATCCATGAAAGTCCTGCCCTCAAGAGGGAAAACGCCCCCGCTGGTATGGTGCAAAACGAACCGCACGAAACCTCTGAAAATCATGTAACTGGCCCCGCACAGGAGCTGAGGCTCTAACCAGCTTTTGTTTATCCTCAAAGTCTACCCACTTTCGACTCTCCCAAATCTTTTAACCAATTTATCCAGAACCTTCTCAAACAAGAGCTTACCCCAAAAAGGAAGCTTACTTAATTGAGACTTGGAAGAGACATCTGCCAACCAATTCTGTAGCCACAGATAGTGGCGGGCAGCCACTACTGAGGCCATACTCTCGGACAGGTCTCTAATAAGATCATAAAAGGCATCTACCAAGTAAGTCGACCCTGACTCCAATGTAGCTGTCTACGGCAATGGCGATTGCAACTCCCCTGCTGCCTTTAAGATCCCTTGTGCCCAGTACAAGGAAACACAGTTCACAAACGTACCTGCAAAGACAGCATGTTAATATTGAAAGCCTGCTTTAGGAGGGTCTCAAGCTTCTGATCCTGCACATCCTTAAGGGCAGAACTGCCCTCCACAGAGATAGTGGTCTTCTTCGTGACCGCGGAGACTGCTGCATCCCACCTTGGGAGAGCGGAGGATCTCCCTTTCCTGGTCCGGTAAGGGATACATCCACATCATCGCTTGTGTGCCCTTCAGACCAGTCACCGGGCTATCCCATTCATCTTGTATCATCTGCTTCATCACCCGATAAAGGGAAAACATTTATTTTTGGCAGGCAGGATTTTTCCTTAATGATTTAAAAAAAAAAAAAAAAAAGCTAGCCAGACACACAGATTATTTTTTTCTTTTGTGGTTGTCTCATTGAAAATACCTTAAAGGAGACTAAGAGCAGCATGCCCTCCAAGACCCCTTGTTTGACCTGTGGTTTGCGCAAGAGTTCCGTCTCATCTGTGGGGCTTTGTCTGATGAGGAAAGTATGCTAGCGGAGAAGGCCGAGGCAGTTAGCTTCGGGAAGGTCAGAGGTTCCTTCTCTAACTCCTGGGGAGCATCATTCTCCCATGGTTGTGGCAGACATATTCAAAACCGTCAGGGGATGGACGATCAACGCCACCAGCTGTTCTCGGGGGAAGACTCACACAATCCATGCCTTGTCCCCCTGCAAGGTCTCCCTTTCTTCGGGCTCGGTGAATCTGGTCCCATATCCTGCTCAGATTCCAGTTCTCCCACATCCTCCGAATGTATGGACACTGTGTCCTCCCAAGGGTCACCGTCCAAGCATTTTCGGCTCTCTTTCTCTTTTTTTCACTTTCTCTTGGGTCCCAGAGGAGCCCTCATCTCCACATTACTTAGTAAAAAAAGCTTTATTCATGAGAAGGACAAATTTGGGGGGAAAACCTGTTGTCCTCCTCCAGTCACTTCTCGAGATGTAGAGGGCCAGGGAGACCTACAATCCCCACCCCGCTCCTTCAGGAGGGGCAGAGCGGGATCAGCATCCTCTGCCAGGGTCCCTGCTGTACCTGCCACAACCATAGGGGAATGACACTCCCCAGGAGTTAGAGAAGGAGCCTCTGACCCTCTCGAGGCTAATTGCCTCAGCCTTCTCCACTAGCATACCTTCCTCAGCGGACAAAGCCCCACAGCTGAGACGGAACTCTTGCGCAAGCTACAGGTCAAACAAGGGGTCTTGGAAGGCATGCTGCTCTTAGTCTCCTTTAAGGCATCTTCAATGAAACAACCACAAAAGAAAAGCTAATCTGTGTGTCTGGTTAGCTTCTTTTTTTTTCTTTTTTTAAAATCATTAAGAAAAAAACCCACCTGCCAAAAATAACAAAATGTGAAGCAAGCAATGCCCAAGCATCCGAGCCTGCCTAGCATACCTCCCCACTGACACGATCTGCGGTTTTCACAAAATAGCGCCAATTCCTGCACTTAGTGGGCCGGTCCCCCTCAGCAACATGCGCTCTGCAGTTCCCCAGCCATCCCCACACTCGAGTAGGGTTGCCAACTGACTCCAGATGCGCCCGACAAGCTTGATCTAGTCCTGGGTTCACACTATTGCATGTAGGGATACGTAGTTCTGATTTCTCTATTGCACTCCATAAGAAAAGCAAAACTACAAGTCCCTGAATGCAATGGGGTAAACACAGGACTGGATCAAGCCTGTCAGGCGCATCTGGAGTCAGTTTACAACCCTACACTCGAGGCAGGAAGGAATGCCACATCGTGGAGCGGCCCACCAAAGTCTAAGCAGCTCAAAACAAAAAACATCTGATCGCACCAGCAGGCAACACTCCCGCTGACGTGCTCGGCCCTTCTTTATCGGCATCAGTGGCAGTGGGCGTTCTGTGCAGGAAAAGAGTGTCTGGCCTTGTACCGGCAAGTGGCACCTCACCCACTGAAGAGAACAGGAGCTGCTGCCATCGAAAATACTCAGTTGAAGAAATGCTGGACCACAATAAAAAACAGTGATCTCTATCTCACTGCCTACTTCCTTGTCTGCCGGTTACCTTTTATTTTAGCTTTGTGTGCTTGCTGGGGAAGCACAAAACTTTAAAGGGCCAGATCCCTGCATCACCTAAAAAAATCTCACCAAATTCAATAAGCCATATTAAAAAAACTAGTATCCTTAGTTGTCCCTACAGTGAGTCCACATCCAGGGATTCACCCCTCTCCAGCTGCTTGGAAACTGAGAATACTGAGGCTGGTAGTTGGTGCCAGCTGCCTATGTATGCTAATGTCATCAACTTTGACATGCTCAGTCTCCAAGCTGCTGGGGAGGGGTGAGAACCCACAGGTCGAGACTGGACAGAGTATGATGAGGAAGATACTGTATAAACAGGATGGAATCCGTGCAGAGGGTGGCTACCAAAATGGTCAGGGAGCTTCGTCATAAGGCATATGGGGACAGACTTAAAGACTTCAATAAATATACTTTGGAAGAAAAGTGGGAGACAGGAGATATGATAAAGATGTTTAAATACCTCTATGGCATAAATGCACAGGAGGACAGCCTCTTTCAATTGAAAGAAAGCTCTGCAAAGAGGGAGCATAGGATGAATGTGAAAGGGGATAGACTCATGAGTAATATGCGGAAATATTTCTTTACAGAAAAAAGTGGTAGACACATGGAATAATCTCTCACTAGAGGTAGAGACAGGGACAGTATCCGAATTCAATAAAGCATGGGACAAAAGCAGAAGATCTCTAAAGGGAAAAAAAGGGACTATAGTAGTTGGTATAGAAGGGCAGACTAGATAGGCCGTATAGTTTTTTCTGCCATCATGTTTCTATGTTTCTGTTTTCCAAAGGCCAGAGTGAAGAAATTAGTTTTCAGTCCATATTTAAATTTGGTGTGGTTTAACTCCCCTTAGAGATGATGGGGAAGAGAATGCCACAAAAGCGGGCCAAACAAGAAAAGCAGGGTGTGTGTAGTGGTTATAAGCAGAGGGAAGGATGAGCCGATTGATGTGACATGAGCAAGTTGGTTGGGAAGGCCTGCATGGGATAACTAGGTCAGAGAGGTAAAAGGGAATTCCTGTGTAAAGAATTGTATAGATATGCACACAAATTTTATACTGAAATCAAAAAGAAATGAGAAGCCAGTTCAAAACTTTAAGTGCTGGTGTAATGTGATCGCATTTCCTGGTATTAGTGAGAAGTCTTGCTGCAAAGTTTTGGAGAAGCTGCAGACGATGGAGCAAGGATTGCTTTAAGCCACAGTAGAGGGAATTGCGATAATTAAGGCAGTTTAGAACCAATGCAAAGACTACTGTTTTGATGTTAGCGGTACACTCCCTTCCCCCTCCCCATCAGTTTGGGGGGGAAGGGATGTTTCATGCATTTTAGTATGTCTCATGTTGACTGTAGGAACACAGATTGCCATGAATGGGAAAATGTGCATCTTCCTGTCCAGCACAACACACGAGTGTGTCTAATGGCCAAGATCTGTAAAGGGGCACTAGTGACGTCCCCCTCATCCTGGCACAAGTTGACCCCCCCCAGCATCACCCCCCACCTGGATATCACACTTCCTCCCCAAAAGAGGCTGTGTCTATTGCCCTATCCTATTCTCCAGGACCAAGTAGGAAGTCAGTCCTCACATATGGGTGACGTCGGCGCCGACGGAGCCCTCATGCGGAGCATTTCCCCAGCTTTCAAAGAAAGCCTTTGGGAATGCAGCGCGCATGCGCGGTCCCCTTCCCGCCCAAGGGTGCCATCTTGCTCAGTCTTCTTTTTTCCGTGAAGCCCAACAGACGTGTATCGTGGTCACCCGTGAAAAAAGTTGATTTTTCGGTGTGGATCCGTGTAATTACTTGGTTCGACGCCGGTTCCCTTTCCCACCTGGGCCCGGTACACCGGTATCGAGCCCGGACTTCATTTTTTGTTTTTTGTCCTTAGAGACTAGCGTTTGCGCCATTTTTCCATTTTTCCCTGGCAGCCCAGTCTTTTGACCTTGCAGGGGCTCTTTTTCCCCTGATGGCTGCCAGCGGGTTTAAGAAGTGTGATCGGTGTAAGAAACTGATGTCTCTCACTGACACACACGACTGCTGCCTCCGGTGCCTCGGGCCCGACCATGACCCGCTGGTCTGTGTTTCCTGTGTGGCAAAATGTCCTCCAAGGCATTGAGGAGCCGACAGCATCAACGCGAAAGGATCTTCTCTGATTCCGCGTCAGGCCGAGTCCGGACTTCGTCAGAGGCCTCGACGTCTCGGGAATCTGACCACGAGCATCATTGTGGCTCCTCTGAGAGGGGGTCTCCTTCGCGGGAGCACCGCAGGAAGAAGAAACCCATGAGGGCGGCATCGGTGGACGCTCTTGGCTCTTCGAGGGCCGGGTCACATAGCCCCGACTGCTGCCCCGGGTCTTCAGAGTCGGAGTGGCCTGCTAAACAACCTCGTGTAGAGACAGAGGCCCCGAGTCACGTGAGTACTGTAGTCCTCATGGACTCTCCTCCGGGGGAGCCGACGTCGGGCCCAATACCATCGGGGCCAAAGTCAGAGGCTGCTGGGTCTCCTGAGCTCAGACTCAGGTTGATGGCCTTGGAGAGCAGCTTGGCTGCCTTCATGGAACAGCAGCGGGTGCTGATCGCCGGTCTCAACGGTGCATCTGCCCCGACCACCGGGACCTCGGCGTCCAAGTCGATCCCGGAGGCCGAGCTGATCCTCGAGTCCATGAGATCTCAAGTCGATCCTCAGCCGAGGTCCTCCTCCCTGCGGGACCGAGGTCATCGACGCCAGTACTCTCGGCGTCGGGGTGGATGGCATCGGTGCCCACCCGACTGGAGCCGCTCGACTCCTCCTCGGAGAGGTCGGGATGGGAAACGGAGGACGAGGAGTCCCCAGACACTTTTTGGACCCGGTGCGTCCCTTCGGACTCACCAGAGTCTAAACCTCGGAGAAGGTCCCCCCGAGGATACCCGGTTCTCGGACTTCGTGCGGGACATGGCCAAGGCCTTGGCCTTCCCCGCGGACCCCGAGGAGGAGCCTTGAGCTGAGGAGCTCGAGGTCCTGCAGTATGACTCTCCCCCCAAGGAGGCCTTTACTGTACCGGTTCCCCCGATGCTGGAACAGTTGCTCTTCCACATGTGGGAGGCGCCAGCCTCGACGCCGGTTCTTAGCAAGTGGGTCGATTCCATTTATCGAGTCCGCAAGAGCCCTGGGTTCCAGAAGGCACAGCTGCCGCACCACTCCATGGTTGTGGAATTGGCCATGCATCGTCTGAAGAGTCAGAAGATGCACTCCTCGGTGCCCCTCGGCAGGGAGGCTCGGAACCTGGATGCCCTCGGTAGAAAGTGCTTCCAGGGCTCTATGCTTGCTTGCCGTGTCCAGACTTACCAGCTGTACATGGGCATGTACCTATGAGACCTGGCAAAGGAGATTGCCAGGTTCTCTGCTGGTCTCTCCGAGGAACCTTTGCAGAGGTTCAAAGCCTTGTCATCTGGGATCCGGGAGTGCTCGAAGTTTATATCTCGAGCAACCTATGATGGCTTTGAGGCTTCAGCCCGAGTAGCCGCGGCCAGCATCGGTGCACGCTGTCAGGCCTGGCTACAGTCATCGGACCTCAAGCCATGGGTGCAGGACAAGTTGGTCAATGTCCCTTGCTGAGGTGAAAACCTCTTTGGCAAGCCAATGGCTGAAAAGGCTGCAGAACTCGAGTCCAAGACTCTAACCAGGACAAGGCTGTCCAGAAATATCTCTGCCCCTTCTCAAAAGAAGAAGGGCTTGGGGAAAAAGTCCTTTTACCCGAGGAATCCCTCTGCCTACAAATCTTACCCTCAATACCAGGCCTCCACAGCTCCCCAACAGGGTCAGCTGGCCAAGGGGCAGGGACATGGGTCCCGTAGGCAGAAAACCCCCAAGCCACCAGCTCCAGCTCCTGCACAGCAGGGAGCGGGGTTTTGACTCCAGTGGCATAGCCTCTCCTCCTCAGGTGGCACCTCTCAGCACAGGAGGCCGGCTGACCCTGTACGCCCACAGGTGGTCAGCCATAACAGGGGATACCTGGGTGCTCAGCATAGTCCAGAATGGCTATTTGCTCCACTTCAACCAGTTACCCCCCTCCTACTTTCCAGGGGAGCCTCCAAGACTCCCTCTGCACAGGAACTTGCTCCTTCAGGAGTTGACAAGTCTTCTAAAGGAGCAGGCGGTTTAACCGGTGCCCCACCACCTGAGAGGGCAAGGCTTCTATTCCAGGTACTTTCTAGTACCAAAAAAGACAGGAGGCCTCAGGCCCATCCTCGACTTGCGAAATCTCAACAAGTTCCTGGTGAGGGAAAAGTTCAAGATGCTTACCCTTGGAATACTGCTGCCCTACCTCCAGCAAGGAGATTGGCTGTGCTCCTTAGACCTAAATGATGCTTATACTCACATCCTCATTCATCCAGACCACAGACAATATCTCAGATTTGTAGTGGGAGGAAATCATTTTCAGTACAGAGTACTTCCATTTGGCCTAACCTCTGTACCCAAGGTTTTCACCAAAGGCCTGGTGGTAGTAGAGGCCTATCTCAGAGTCCAGGGCATATTTGTCTTTCCATACCTGGACGACTGGCTCATCAGGGGTCAGTCTCCACAGGAAACCAGACAGGCCACCCTCCGTACTGTCTCCCTTCTACAGCATCTGGGGTTTGTCATAAACTTTGCAAAGTCCACTTTGCACCCCTCACAAAACACAGAATTCATAGGAGCATGGCTGGATATCCTTCAGGCAAAGGCTTATCTGCCTGTAGACAGGGCCTACAGACTGATGGACTTGGCCGGACAGTTCCACAGCAACTCTCTGGTTTCTGCCAGGCAATTCCTGAGACTATTGGGCCACATGGCATCCACGGTCCATGTTACTCCAAATGCCAGTCTGCACATGAGGCCTGCTCAGTGGGGCCTCAGAACTCAGAGGCTGCAGGCCACAGGACACTTGGGAGACAAAGTAAGGGTGTCCAAACTGCTGGCGGCCTCCCTGCAATGGTGGCTGCATCTCCCGAATCTAGTGTGAGGAGTGCCTTTTCAGCCACCGCCACAAACACAGGTGCCGACAACAGATGCTTCTCTTCAGGGTTGGGGTGCACATTGCCAAGGGGCATGTACCCAAGGCCTCTGGTCTCCTTGGGAGGCCGCACAGCAGATCAACCTCTTGGAGCTGAGAGCCATCCATTTGGCTCTCCAAACTTTCTCTCATGCCCTCTCTCACCAGTCTGTTCTGGTTCAGACAGACAATCAAGTTACCTGGCAGACAGGTTGAGCAGGATTCTGCAGCCACAGGAATGGCAGTTGAATCCTCTGGTGGTCCAGCGAATCTTCCTAAGGTGGGGTCTTCCAACCATCGATCTCTTTGCCAGTCCACTCAACCGTCAGCTACCCAGGTTCTGCTCCAGACAACCGCATCCTCTGAGAATAGCAGCAGATGCGTTTCTAATCTCTTGGTCGACGAGCCTACTGTATGCGTTTCCTCCCACGCCTCTAGTGGCCCGTATCCTTTTCAAGGTGCTTCGGGACAAGGCTTCGGTGATCCTGGTAGCCCCCCGATGGCCGAGGCAACCGTGGTTTCCACTCCTTCTACAGTTGGCTGTGGACACTCCACTCCCTCTGGGGGTGCAACCCGGTCTCCTATCTCAGGATCAGGGATCTCTCTTGCACCCCAACCTCCAGTCCCTCAGTTTGATGGCCTGGATGCTGAAAGGCTAGTTCTAGCTCCCTTACTGCTACCTAGGGAAGTGGAGGAGGTGATCTTGGCCTCTAGGAGGCACTCCACTAGAAAATCTTATGCCCTCAAGTGGCGTAGGTTCTCCACCTGGTGTGCTCAGCACAAGGAGGATCCTTTTTCATGCCTTGTCCAGTGGTGCTGCAATATTTGCTTCACCTGTCCGACCTGGGCCTTAAATCCAACTCTGTTCGGGTCCACCTCAGTGCTCTGTCAGCGCACCACTCACCGATGGACGGTCAGTCCCTGTCAGGCCACCCTTTAGTGGCCCGCTTCCTCAGAGGCTTCCTTTTGCTCAAGCCTCCGATTCGTCCACCTGCACCTGAGTGGGATTTGAATGTGGTCTTGCAACAACTTACTTGCCCACCATTTGAGCCTATGGCTACTTGTCCTTTACGCTTTCTTTCCTGGAAGGCGTTGTTTTTAGTAGCTCTTACCTCAGCCAGGCGAGTCAGTGAGCTACAAGCTTTGGTCTCAGATGCACCATACACAAGGAATAGGAACAGGGTGGTCTTACGGACTCACCCAAGTTCCTTCCAGAAGTTGTCTCCTCCATCCGTCTCAATCAGGAGGTGGTTCTTCCGATTTTCTTTCCCAGGATGCATGCCAGCCGGGCTGAAATGGTCTTGCATACCCTGGACTGTAGGAGGGCATTGTCCTTCTACCTTGACCGTACGCAGGGACATCGAAGGGCTGTTCAGCTCTTCGTATCTTTTGACCCTAATAAGCTGGGGTTACCTGTCTCCAAGCGTACCTTGTCCATCTGGGTGGCAGACTGTATCGCCTGGGCGTACAGGGCAGCCGGCCTCTCTTTGCAGGGTCGAGTCACGGCCCACTGTGTCAGGGTGAAGGCCGCGTCTGTAGCTCATCTCCACTCTGTTCCGTTGGCAGACATCTGCCGGGCCGCTACTTGGTCTTCAAGCCAGACTTTTGCGGCCCACTACTGCCTCGAGAGGGAGTCCCGCAGGGACAGTGCTTTCGGACAGGCGGTACTCCGTAATCTTTTTGAGGTATAGGCAACTCCTACCCTCCGGCCCTGGTGTTGGGCTACCGTACGGGGGCGTTCTCAGAGAAGATTCTTTCATGCATGCTGGAGCTCTAGAGGGAGCTCATTGTTCAGCTTTTGATCCCCGGTAGCCTGAAGCTGGGGAGTCCCATATGTGAGGACTGACTTCCTGCTTGGTCCTGGAGAAAGAGTAGTTACTCACCTGTAACAGGTGTTCTCCAGGAGCAGCAGGAATCAGTCCTCACAACCCTCCCTCCTCCCCTGGGAGTTGCAGTCATATAATTCATTTTGTTTTTTTGCTGTCTTTTAGCTATGTCATCAGACTGAGCAAGATGGCACCTTTGGGCGGGAAGGGGACCGCGCATGTGCGCTGCATTTCCAAAGGCTTTCTTTGAAAGCTGGGGAAATGCTCTGCATGGGGGCTCCGTCGGCGCCGACGTCACCCATATGTGAGGACTGATTTCTGCTGCTCCTGGAGAACACCTGTTATAGGTGAGTAACTACTCTTTCCCATCCGAATCCATCAGAATACTATATACCCTTCCCATCCCTCCAAGTTCTCTTACTCCCTATACCTCTCCAGAACAGGAGTAATGCTGTACACATTGCTGTAAGTTCTGTCATTATCTATTTTGCTCTCTTCTCTTGAATGCTTCTGCATCTTTGGAAGCAGTGGAATTTGAACTCAGCGTGCTGTACTTGTTATAAAATTTTACTGGATAACAACAAGGAAGGCCCAGGTTAGCAATTTCTTCTAATCTTTTAAGAGTTCTACCTTTGTATCCAGGGCTTTTTTTTTTGAAGTGGTAACGTACCAGTACATAGTGCCAGCACCATTTTTCATTGCCTTCCCAAAATGTCTTGCACCTTGCTTGCACATATGTAGCTGTAGACCAGCTGCAGCACGTGCTGGGTGCCTGCACAGGATGGAACGTATCATTTTTGCTTGCAGCCATCAGCATTTTTTCACACTGGCACTTGATCATCTCCAAGTCACAGCTGCATACAGAGACCCACTTTGGCCATTTCCAGCCAGAGCAACTCCGGCCTCCCATGCGGGATCACCACCAGCCTGCCCTCCAATCACATCCCCTTGTCACTGCCTCAGTGGCTTGCGGTCTTGCCTCTGTTGCTGTACACAAGCCGAGCCCTCCCAACCCCAGCACAGAGACTTTTAGTCCCTTCCCCATCCAGTTCCCTGACCTGGTCTGGCAGCAGCAATGGCTATGGCTGAGCCCTGCTTTGAACAGTTCTGAGTTAGACTCAATCTATGCTGTGGCAGCTGTCACATGAGCAGGCTCAGCACTGGCTGGTCTCACCCTGCTCAGCCAATTTTTTGTTGAGCTGAGCAGAGCCACAGTCCAAAAAAGGCTGGATCTCAATAAGCGAGTGAGTGATGCTTGAACCTGCAATTCATTCGAGTTCCTGGGCCCCCCAAACTGCTTTAGGACACAGGCTTGCATATCTGGGGGATGGCAGGGGAATAAGAGAAACAAATTCTGCACCATGGGAGGGAGGAAAGGTGAGAAATAGGAGATGCTTGACCATGTAGAAGGGAGGGGAGAGAGTGAAGAGGGCATGCTGGACAAGTGGGGTAGGGAATAAGAAAGTAAGGATAAGGTACTACACATTTGGGAGAGGGGGATAGGGAAGGGAAGGGAAAATGCTGGACTGCAAGGAATTTGGGAAAGGGAAGCAGAGCAGCTGGGCTGTGGGAGAACTGGGGAAGGGATGAGGATATACTACTACACATGCGGTTGGATAGGGGAGGATTTGAGAGATGTTGGGTTCCTGGAGATTGGGGAAGGGGAGATTCTGGACTGAGGAGGAACTGGGAAAGTAAAGGAGAGATGCTGGACTAAGGGGATCTGGGGAAAGGAAGGGAAGGAAGCAGAAGAGAGAGACTGGGATCAACACAACCATAAAAATAAAGTGCCTGATATTCAGCGGCATAAACAGCTAGCGCTTGTAAAGAGCATAGCCGCCACCATTGAAAACTAGCCACGGATATTACTACTACTGCTGAACATTTGTATAGCACTACAAGACATACGCAGTGCTGCACAGACACATGTAAATGACGGTCCCTGCTCATCGGAGCTTGCAATCTAGTCAAGACAAACAATACAGGAGCTGTAGACATTGGAATGTTAAGGGAACACGAGGGAAACCAGGTGAGTCAAGATCTGAAAGCAGCCGTGAAGAGGTGAGTTTTTAGCCTGGATTTGAAAAGGGTCAGAGAAGGTGCTTGATGTACAGACTCAGGTAGTTTGTTCCAGGCATAAGGAGCAGCAAGGTGAAAGGAGCGAAGTCTAGAGTTAGCAATAGAAGAGAAGGGAGAGCACACATAGAAGTGATATGCCAGAAGAGCAGAGTTCCCGAGATGGGGTGTAGGGAAGATGAGAGAGGAAATGTAGTGTGGAGCTGCAGAGTGAATGCCTTTATTAGTCAGCAAGAGAAATTTGAACTGGATGAGGAAAGGGATAGGGAGCCAATGAAGTGACTTGAGAAGAGGGGTAATATGAGCATGACGAGGTAGCGGACAGATTGAAGGGGAGAGAGATGATTGAGAGGGAGACCAGCAAGGAGTAGGTTACAATAGTCTAGGTGAGAGGTGACTAAAGCATGGATAAGTGCCTTAGCAGTGTGTTCAGAAAGGAATTGGCAAATTTTGTTGATGTTATAGAGAAAGAAACTGCAGGTTTTAGCTATCAGTTGGATGTGTGTGGAGAAGGAGAGAGAGGAGTCAAAGAGGACTCTAGTGTTGTGAGCTGAGAAAACGGGGAGGAGTAGAGAGTATTGTCACGCCCTTGCCCCTTACTTCCAGTATGGAGGGGCGTGGTTATCATAGAAAGTTTCACCTTTTTAGCCTTTAACTGACTGGTTCCTTTGCCATGCCCTTTGGGAAAGGTAGTTCAGTTACAATCCACTTGGCTTCAGATAGAAAAACACTTTTAGTTGGCTCGAATGATAAGGCAATGACAGAATTTATTAACTCATACGCAAGGTTCACAAATACTACCCTTGGATACTTTCTCCAGGATTCTTCACAATACACATCAGGACATAAATAAACTCAAAGCAAACTTTCAGCTTATAGTGTTCTTCAACTCAAAGGAAAAGCCTTTTAACAGTCAATGCTACCAGCTTGGCTAGCATTGCTGTTTAAAGCAATCAAAAACAGCATTTCTCAATGGCAGTTTTCTGTTCTCATAGTCCCAAACACGTCCAGGCTGGTTTGTCTCCTTACAAACAAAGTAAAACTTTTAACAGGACAAAAACTTCTCATAAGCAAATAATGCTCTATTCCAAGCTTTTGGAATATTCAAAAACAAAGCCAAAAACTTTCCTTCCTTTCACCATTAGCTCGGCTTCTTGCTAGTGCACTGCTCTGGATATCAGGTGTTTATCAAGCACAATCAGAGAGCTTCAGCTTGCTCTTGCTTTTTCAGCAAACATATTTCCTCTTTAACACAGGACATGCACAAAACCATCTACAGACTTTCAAGGTTACCTGACTCTGAAGGTTTTCTCTTAAGGGTGGTTTTCTTTCAATCCCTCTGCAGTAAAGGATTGGCACAAGGAGCAATCCATGTATGAGTCTTCGTCATTCACAGTTAGGTCTGGTTCACCTAGTTGCATAGGCTCTACCTCTCCTTCCAGTTCACAGGGTTCTGCCTTCCATTAGAGCTGAGAGTATCCCTTGCAACTCTGCACTGCTCTGTATTAGACAAGCTTTCAAGGCTCATACCTGGGCCTGGGCTTGTAGCAGCTTCTCCTCCCTCATGCTCTGGCCACCATTCTCCTGTGCTTCCTCGTCCTGTCCCCCAGCTTGTGTTTCTGCTTGGGTCTCTCCCTGAGACTCTCTCTGGGACTCTCCTCCTCCTCTCCCCTGCTTCTTTCTCTATCCTAGACTTAAATCCCCAAGGCTCCAACCCCACCTCTTCTCCTCTCAGGTGACGGAGATCAGCTTGCCTCCTGGCAGCTGGGTAATTAGGGAACTCAGTGACGTAAGGGTCCTTTATTTATTTATTTAACTGTATTTATATCCTGTTTTTCACCGGGTCAAAGCGGTGGGACATATAACCAGGGGGGGGGGGGGGAAATCAAATGTGGGGGGGGGGGGGCATCACCGGCGGTTCAACATTGATGATTTTTGGGTGGACATAGAGACTGACAAGATAGCATAGTTACTGGTTCCTATTCAGAGATGTTCTTGGAATAGGATGGTTTTTAGCTGCTTTTTGAATGATGGGAGATCACCGTTGTTCTTGATGTGGTTTGGTAGAGAGTTCCAGAGGGATGGGGCATATAGTTCAAAAGCTCTGTTGCAGGTCCGTTGAGTTGCTTTGGTTCTTTACCCTGGGTCTGTATTCCCTCTCCTTTTCTCCACTAGGGGAACTCTGAAACCTATCCCATGTGGGAATTTCCTGCTTTCTAGGTGTGATTGGGGTTTTGTTTCTCTGATCTTGCAAAATAGGTCCTTTTATAAGGGTGAATTCCTTTCCTTTATCCCTTTCTCCTCTGTCATGATAAGCTTCCTTATCAAAGTATCTTGCTCCCCTGCAAGTCATTCTTCTCTGAATGCCTCAGGTTCTCTAACTCCATTAAGGATAGGCTTGCTGAATGTGAGGTCTCTTTGTGCCAAATCAACATTTATTCAGGATATAATGATTGACTTTAGACCAGTCATTCCCAAATTTAGGATTGGGACCACAAATGGGGTCACAGAAAGATGGCAATTCTCCTTTTCTCTGGACTTTCACTGTGACCCATGCCAAGTAGTGGCAATTGCCAGTCAGCATGCAGCCTGTGAGTTAATGAACATTCATAGGCCCTTGCCCTCTCCTGGGTAAGCTTCCTCTTAGACTGGAAACCCATGCTAAGTACTGGGGTCTGTAAGTGCACACTGCACACTGACAAAAGGGATCCTGTACTGACTGCTGCTACTGTTGCTGCTGCCTTCCTGCTTTAGATGAGTGGAAGGAGGGGGAAGGAGGCTGAAGATCTGCTAGTCTGATATCATCATCATCTGGGGTCACGTAAATTTTTAGTCATTAAAACGGGTTCATACGGGATAAAGGTTTGAAATATACTGCTCTAGACTTTCTTTGCTTTGTCTCAGGGAAACTAGGCTGTGTTCAGGGGATGAAGGTTACTTAGTTCAAGCCCTTCCCTCTGGTTTCACTTTTTGTCTTACCCCCGCTTGGAGTAATGTGGGGGGTGGGGGTTGGCTGTTCTCTTTTCTCCTGTGACTTTGGTTTCTGAGTGCAGCTCCTTCTCTCTTGCCTACGCTGAATCAATACCTTTCAGAAAAGACTACAAATTAGTTACGATACATATCGGATTAGTTTACTGTCCACCTAAAATGTCCTCAACTGCATGTGGGCTATTTTATTGCTCTTTATTGGATATTTATGCATGCTACCTTAACCTTCTTATTTTAGGTGACTTCAGTATCTATGTGGATGACCCCCATCTTGTCAAAAGATTCCTTATTTCTAGACTATTTATCAGACTTAAGGTTGATCCAGCGCATTCACATCCCCACTCATAGTGCTGGACACGTTGGACCTCATTTTTTCATCTGGCACTCTTTCAAACTTGGTTAATGCCTTGCAAGCTAGTGCACTTGCTTGGACCAATCATCTGGATGCCCATAAATCTTCTTTGCTGGTCTCCCTTGACTTATCTGCGGCCTTTGATATTGTCAATCATTCTCTCCTTTTGCAGCATCTCTCTGAAATCGGCATCTGTGATACAGTTCTCAAATGTTTTTCATCCTTCTTGTTTTTCATCCTTCCTTGGTCCACTGTGGCATCCCCCAGGGTTCTATTCTGTCTCCCATTCTTTTCAATATCTTTCTTGCACCCCTTCTCACTCTGATACAAGACTCAGGCATATCTGCATTTTGCTATGCAGACTATATTCTTCTCGTTTACTACTCTTCTACTCCTTTCCTCAAATTTGATTTTGCTCAATGCTCATCTTGATTCAGTTGCATCCTGGCTGTCATCTCATCATCTTAGACTTAATCCTGACAAGTCCCAGACATTGTGGATCATCAAACGCTCTCAGGTTCTGCCTTGTGGGTCTGAAATATTTGGCATTTCGGTACTGATAGTTACCACATTAACACATTTGGGAATTATTTTTGATTCTCATCTCTTGTTTGAACATCAAGTAGCAGCAATGGTTCACTCTGCATTTTTTGCCTCATGTCAGATTCAGTGAAACAGTTTTTCTCCTTTAATGCTTTGCACTCCCATATTCATATGCATTGATTTTTGTAACACCAGTTACTGTGGTCTTCATTCTCCTAGTCTTAAAAGATGTAGCTTATCCAGAACCCTGCAATCTGTCTTCTATCCAGTGCTACCCGGTTCAATCACGTTTCTCCTCTTCTCTTCAGATACCATTGATGTCCTCTCCAATATCGCATTCACTTTAAAATCCCTGTGCTTGCACACAAGGCTTTCTATACCAGTTCTGCCCTGCTCGGATACTCTGCTCACAAAAACTCTAATCTTATGGTCAAACCATTGGTCTCGTGTGCAAGCATCGCGTCATACAGCCTTTTACTTTTTAGCACTAAAGCTGTGGAAAGCCCCTTTAAAGATGCATTTTTTCACTATTGTTTTCCAGGGGGTTGTGATGGGTTAGGGAAGGCAATGGGCAGTTGTTTTTTCTCATGTTACCATCTTCCCCTTCTGTTTTTTACTCTCCTGTCATTTTACTGTAGTTCCTTTCTTTTCTCTGTTTAGTTTTATGTTTTAGTTTGTAAACCATTCTGGTACTCTATGGCATAGAGTGGTATAGTAAGTTTTAAATAAACATAAACATGAATGTATGCAAACTATTTATGCATTAGCTAAAGATGGAAGTGCTTGGATTAAAGTTGCAGCTCTTGCTAACCCATGTCTAATGTATGTGTATACTCACTGTGTAGGTTCTTATTCTTGGAGGAATAGTTGGAAATCCTTGTTTGAGAACATGAGAATATAAGATATGCCATAATGGGTCAGACCAAGGTCCATCAAGCTCAGTATCCTATTTCCAACAGTGGCCAATCTAGGTCATAAGTACCTAAGAGTCTCCCCAAAAGACACAGGTTCCTTAATGCTTGTATTGGGTCAAGCAGTGATATTCTGGGTCCCTTTTAATAATGGTTTATGGACCTTTCCTCCAGGAACTTGTCCAGACATTTTTTAAACCCAGCTACACTAACAGATTTTACTATGTCCTCTGGCAACAAATTCCAGAGTTTGATTACACGTTGAGTGAAAATATATTTTCTCTCATTAGTCTTAAATAGATTACCCTGTAGCTTCATTGCATGTCCCCTAGTCTTTTTATATTCTGATGATGTAGACAATTGATCTACGTTTACCCGTTCCACTCCATTCATTAATTTATAGACCTCTATCATATCTCCCCTCAGCAGTCTCTTTTCCAGGTTGAAGAGCCCTAACCTTTTTAGCCTCTCATCATAGGAGTAACCTTCCATCCCCTTTACCATTTTGGTGGCTCTTCTCTGTACCTTTTCTAATAACGCTATATCCTTTTTAAGATATGGTGACCAGAACTGCACACAATATTCAAGGTGCGGTCACACCATGGAACGATACAGAGGCATTATAATATCCTTTGTTTTATTTTCCATTCCTTTCCTTATGATACCTAGCATTCTATTTGCTCTCTTGGCCGCTGCTGCACACTGGGTGGAGGGTTTTAACATGTTATCCACGATGACGCCTAAATCTTTTTCCTAGGTGGTGATTCCCAATGTGGAACCTTGCATCGTGTAACCATAGTTTGGGTTGTTCTTTCCTAGGTGCATAACTTTGCACTTGTCCACATTAAATTTTATCTGCCATTTGGATGCCCAGTCTTCCAATTTATCAAGATCCTCTTGCAATTTAAAACAATCCTCTTGGGTTTTAACAACTTTAAACAGTTTTGTGTCATCTGCAAATTTGATAAGCTCACTCGTTATTCCCTTTTCCAGGTCATTTATGAATATGTCAAAAAGCAGCGGACCCAGCACAAATCCCTGCGGTACTTCATTATTCACCTTTTTTATATTGGGAAAATAGGCCATTTAGCCCTACCCTCTGCTTTCTATCTTTTAACCAGTTCCTGATCTACAATAGTGTACTGCCCATGACTCTTTAGTTTTGCCAAAAGTCTCTGATGAGGGACCTTGTCAAAGGCTTTCTGAAAGTCCAGATATACTATATCAACTGACTCACCATTGTCTACCTGTTTATTCACACCTTCAAAAAAACATAACAGATTAGTAAGACAAGATCTTCCTTGTCTAAAGGCATGTTGGCTGTCTCTCATTAGGCCACGACTATCTACGTACATGTTCAGTAATTTTGTTCTTTATGATGGTTTCTACCATTTTTCCCGGTACTGACATCTGGTTCACTGGTCTGTAGTTTCCCGGATCACCCCTGGAACCCTTTTTAAAAATTGGCGTTACATTGACCATCATCCAGTCTTTGGGTATTACAGATGATTTTAATGATAGTTCACAGATTACTAATAGCAAGTCTGCAATCTCATATTTCAGTTCTTTCAACACCCTTGGAGTTATATCATCCGGTCCAGGTGATTTGCTACTCTTCAGTTTATCAAATAGTTGTAATACATCTTCCCGATGTATCGATATTTCTTTCAATTCTTCCACATTATCACCTTTAAATACCACTTCAGTCATGGGTAACATCCCTACATCTTCCTCAGTAAAGACCTAAGCAAAGAATTCATTCAGTCTCTCCGCTATAGCCTTGTCCCCTCTTACTGCCTTTTTTATCCCTCTATCATCTAATGGTCCAACTGATTCTCACAGGTTTTTTGCTACGAATGTACTTGAAAAGGTCTTTATTATGTGTTTTTGCTTCCACAGCAAGTTTCTTCTCAAATTCTCTCTTTGTCTGCCTTGCATTTTACTTGCCAGTGCTTGTGCGGTTTCCAGTTTGTAATTTGGCTCTTTTTTCCATTTCCTGAAAGATGCTATTTTGGCAACAACAGTCTCTCTGACCTCACCTTTATACCATGTTGGCAGTTTTTTGGACTTCCTTCCACTTTTCTTAAAACGTGGAATGCAGCAGGTCTGGGCTTCCAAGATTGTTTGCCTATGTTATTGCTATTTTAAATAGAGCCAGATGGCCTGGAGTGCAGGCATAGTCTAATGGTTAGAGCAGCATTTAAGAACCAGGAAACCCAGTATTCAAATCCCATTTATACTTCTTTTGACCTTGGGCAAGTCAATTAAGCCTCCACTGCCATAGATACAAACTTATGGGCTGATATAGAAAACTGCGCTATGCTTTAGCACAGGAGTTTACTTGAGATTTTCCCATGCTAGTCTTCCTCCCAATGCAGAAAGCAATCTAGTGTGGGAAAGAATTCAACACGGAAATCGAATGCAAATGACTAAGGGGCTTGTTTACAAAGCCGTGGTAGCAGTTTCCACCCCATATCGGAGCCGCAGCCCCATTGAATTCTGATATCGGGTGGAAACCGCTACCACGGCTTTGTAAACAAGCCCCTAAATGTGTATTTGCTCTCGATGCTAAACACTGTGCTGAAACTTAGCACAGTTTCTTACTCTTCCCTTTACGCCATTTCACTTCAGATTACCCACATGAACCCAAACCCACCAATCCCCCTAGGCATTCCCTAATATGCACCATTGATCCATTCCCAAAACTCTTGACAACTTCTGCCCAGACATCCCAAATAATAATTGTTGGCCCTAGTGGCCCCTACCAACTGATCCCCTCCCAAAATACAAAAGTGGATCAAGTGGCCCCCAACCACTCAACCCGACCCCCCACAAGTGAACCAAAAGTGTTGTGCTAGTGGTACCCAATCCTCTCGACCTCTCCAAAAGAATATGTTGCATAGCATGGCACAGCAGTGTCCCCCAACTCCTGCAGTACCTCAAACCTTGGGAGACAGTAGTGATGCTCACACACTCCTGCCTCTGCATCGCCATCCTGAAAAATAGTGGAGAGGTTGGGGATACAGAGGGGATGTTGCCACACTACACTAAGCTATGTATTTTGTTTTGGGGGGGGGGGGAAAGTTGGTGCTCACGTGCACTGCTTTGTTTTGGGGGGGGGGGGGAATCAGGTGAATGGAGAGGTTGGTGGCTACTTGCATCACCTTTGTTTTTTGGGGGCAGATCAGGGGAGTAAAGGCCTGTAGGTCCAACAGTGTAACTTTTGAGGGTTCAGGGAGGGGAGCCCAGGGATTTTGGGTCACACTTCACTGCAGATGACTCTTTTTGCTCCCAGCTGCAGTTAGCGCAAACCTGGGTATGTATTCGTCTGCCAAGCTCGCCTTCTTGTTTACAGCATCCGAGAGCAAAATGTTTCTGTTTTCTTTACATTAGGAAACCCATGTGCAGAACTATATCTCAGGCTCTAACCCAAGGTTCAGCATCAGCCCGTTAGTTTGCAAGCCCTCCAGGGACAGAGACATACCCACTATATCTGAATATCAATCACCTTGCAGGACTACTGACAAGGCATGGATTAAATTGAAATCCATCACCCTTCTCAGTTTGACTGGTTAGTCCTGGAGTGAAAACTGACCACCCACCCACCCACTTTCCTTTGGGTGATATCCTGCTTTTTCTGGATCCCTGTGTGCAGTCAAATAGTTCATTCAAGTATAATAAATATGAAGTGTTTAGGAACATTCCCCTGATACATGTTTATTTTCATTCTGATGTGCACGTAAAGATTAAGGGGCATGTCTACTAAACCCCATATTAGTATCACGGGTCTGAGCTTCATTAGTAGCATTGGGCACCACACTAGATGTGGGAGAGGAGGTGGGAGGGACAGACTTCCCCATGAATTTAATGCCGATCATGTCATTAATAATGTCTTGGAGAACAACTACCACTGCCCATTGTGCTGGTGATAGTTGAAAATAAGATATGCCATACTGGGTCAGACCAATGTCCATCAAGCCCAGTATCCTGTTTCCAACAGTGGCCAATCTAGGACATAAATACTATCATCATCCCCCCCTGGTGGCCACTGGCTGTAAGGGTAGGTTGAGCATATTATTTTCTGGGAGTAGAGGGCTCTTTTAAGGCCAAGGGTATTTTGGTCTTTGTAGTCCTGCTCCTTATGTGAATAAATTGTGTATGCCAAGTAGAGGGTAAATAAGGCTTTTATTTCCTTTTTAACGCAAAAGGTTCGCTGGGATACAGAAATACAGAAAGTCCTTCTTTTCAGGCTTCCACCACAACATAAGTAAAGAGGTAAACTGTTACAAACTTCACAGTTGCTTGTAGGATTTAACAAGGATTCTTTCAAACTTTAGAGCAAAACAAAGGAGTGAACATTCCTCTTTCATTCAGCACAAACATGAGTATTCTCAAAGCAATGTCTATATAACTCACAGTTCAGGGAGTGATTCAAAACTGCCCGCAATACAAATGGAGCAATCCATTAATTCGTCTTGAGATAAGGGAATAGGATCCTCAAGCGCTATCTGCATGGGCTCTGGGTCATTGTTATCTCCCTCTGAATTGGAGCTTTCCCTGGCCGCTATAGTTTGCCAGTCACTGTTTCTGTTCCCTTGTTTCCAGTAAGGCTGTTCTAGGGCTCTCAAATAAGCATGGCTTGTTCCTATGCCCTTATGTCCTGGCTTATAAAACTCTGGCCTGCTTCTTTTCCTTTCAAACTGGATATCTGCTTTACAAGAGCTTCTAGGAGCTGAGCTTCTCTTTATAAATAAAGTGCCACCATACCTTGGCTTCCTGTAGCCGGTATAACTGGAGTTTTCCTTCTCAGGCACTTTTCTCAGGACACAGTCTCTTTGGCAGACCTTCTCTTGGAAGCTTCTGGGCACTGCTTGACCTTTCTGTAGCCCAGGAAAACCTGGTGAGGAATCCAGACTTCCTTGCTTCCTGGTACAGGTAACTCTGCTATCAGTACCTTTCCTTCTTGTGCCTTTCAATCCTATAAACTCAAAACCTGCTGGCCTGATGGTGTTAACTGTCCCCCAAGAAGAAGAATGGCGGTTCTATTTACCTATATCCACAGCAGAAAGCTCCTGTACACCTGCCAACATTGCAGCCCCGCCTGGAGTATGGGCGGAGAATAATCCACCTGGCCTAGCAAAGAATATCGCTCCTGTGCTTGTCACCCTTAAGCCAGGAGCAGAACCAGTGCATGTGCGTCAGTATCCCCTCCCACGACCAGCAATTGAAGGTATTCATTGCCACCTGAGGAAACTACTGCAGTATGGACTCCTTAGAGAATGCCAATCACCCTGGTAAACCCCCCCTTCTCCCAATCAAGAAGCCTGGGACAGGTGACTACCACCCAGTGCAGGATCTACGTCGAGTGAACAGTGCAGTTGAAACCATACATCCAGTAGTACCAAATCCTTACACCCTCTTGGGACTGATTCCAGCAGAAGCCACACATTTCACTGTTTTGGACTTAAAAGATGCCTTTTTCTGTATACGCCTGGCATCTGCCAGTCAGCTTTTGTTTGCATTTGAATGGGAAAACCCTACCACAGGAAGACGAGGACAACTCACTTGGACTCGATTACCACAAGGATTCAAGAATTCACCCACTATCTTCAGTGCAGCCCTCAGTCAAGATCTGTCAAGTTACCCTGTAACTCCGGGAAAGAGAATCTTACTCCAATATGTAGATGATCTGCTTATAGCCACCAACAACGAAACTGATTGTGTGCAAGCTACCAGTGACCTCTTGCACCTCTTGAATGAAGCTGGATACAAGGTCTCGAGAGCCAAGGCGCAACTGTGTCAGACAGAAGTGAATACCTAGGGTTCCATCTGTCCAAAGGAACCCGGAAATTAGGACTTGAGTGAAAGGAAGCAGTATGCCGCATCCCAACCCCCACCACCAGAAAGCAGGTGCGGGCTTTCCTGAGAGCTGCAGGCTATTGCCGCATATGGATACCAAATTTTGCGCTCATGGCAAAACCCTTGTACCAAGTCACAAAGGGAGTGGAACGATCCCCCTTGGAATGGGGCCCAGAACAAGATAAAGCATTTAAATCCCTAAAAGCAGCATTGATGTCATCCCCAGCTTTGGGACTACCAGATGTGCAGAAACCATTTCGCCTATATGTCCATGAGTCAAGTGGAAACGCATTGGGAGTCTTGACCCAGCCTCTTGGGTCTTGGTAGCGACCTGTAGCCTACCTGTCAAAACAATTGGATCCTGTTGCCAAAGGATGGCCACCTTGCCTGAGAGCTGTAGCAGCCACAGCCCTCTTGGTGAGCGAAGCGGACAAGCTCACCCTAGGACAAGAGCTCCAAGTCACCGTACCACATTCTGTTTTAACCCTGATGGAACATAAAGGAAACCATTGGCTCACCAACGCTCGAATGTTGAAATATCAAAATATGCTAAGTGAAAATCCTCGATTGCAATTGAGTGTCAGCCAAACTCTGAACCCAGCTACCCTATTGCCAGCCGGTCCAGGCCCTCCTGACCATGATTGCGTGGAAGTAATGGACATTGTATACTCAAGTCGCCCAGATTTAACTGATATCCCTTTGGACCACCCAGACAAAACTTTCTTCGTGGATGGAAGTAGCCTCATAATTGAAGGACAGCGATGTGCTGGTTATGCAGTGGTGACCCTAGACATGGTAGTAGAATCGTCAGCCCTGACCCCAGGAACCTCAGCACAGAAGGCTGAATTGATAGCCCTCACACGCGCACTCAATATCGGAACAGGAATCAGCCTGAATGTATATACAGACTCCAAATATGCTTTCACAACACTACATGCCCATGGCGCCCTGTACAAGGAGCGTGGATTAATCACCTCAGGAGGCAAGTCTGTCAAGTATGGCCCAGAAATATGGACTTTATTGGCAGCAGTATGGGCCCCCAAACGCGTTGCTGTAATGCATTGTCGAGGCCATCAAACTGGAGATGGAGAAGTGTCCCGAGGAAATAGATTTGCAGATGCCATAGCCCGAGAAGCAGCCATTGCTGGACAAATCACTACCCCTAGTGTAACAATTCAAGCAGCCATATTTCCAGTACCTCTTAGTGCATGGACACCCAGATATACCCAGACAGAGATGGACCATTACTGTCGACATGAGGGGGGGCAACTATCAGAAACTGGATGGATAGTGTTGCCACCGCCTGAAGGGAGCTCACCCCCTGGTATGACCGTGATTCCTGAAGCCCTAGGCCCTGCCTTTGTCCAAACCTTTCATCAAGCCACACACTATGGAAAAACTAAAATGGCAAACGCTCTGAAACCATACTTTTATATCTCCTTGTTGGGACCTCTGACCACCTCAGTAGCCCGAAGATGTGTGACTTGTGCCAAGAACAATGCCCGACAAGATCCTGTCCCACCCCCAAGAGTTCAGTCAGTAGGAGTTACCCCCATGGGAAATATTCAAATAGACTTTGCAGAAATGCCACGAGCAAGTGGATATCGCTACTTGTTAGTCCTAGTCTGTATCTTTTCTGGATGGGTGGAAGCTTTTCCCACTAGAACTGAGAAGGCCAGGGAAGTCACTAAAGCCTTGCTCCATGAGATCATCCCCCGATTCGGAATACCTTTGACCATGGGGTCCGACAACGGGCCCTTTTTTGTATCACAAGTAAGCCAGCAGCTAGCCCATGCCCTGCAAATACAATGGAAGTTACACACAGCTTAGAGACCCCAGAGTTCAGGGAAAGTAGAGAGAATGAACTGAACCCTGAAGTCCCAGTTATCTAAGCTCTGTCAAGAAGCCCACCTAAAATGGCCCCAAGCTCTCCCCATGGCCCTTCTCCGAATATGTTCAGCCCCCACCACGCCATTAGGAGTATCCCCGTTTGAGATTTTGTATGGGAGGCCCCCGCCCATAATTCAGGGGATAAGGGGGGATATGAATCAAATTGGATCAGTAATCACTAGGCAAGAATTGTTGTCTCTAAGTTCTGTTTTACAGGGCCTTCATACCTGGGTGCAAGACCAGTTGCCTATCAATCTAACAGAGCCATTGCATCCTTTCAAGCCTGGAGCCTCGGTGTGGGTAAAAGAGTGGAAGAAGACACCGTTGGCGCCTTATTGGAAAGGGCCATATGTCGTTTTGCTATCAACCCCAACAGCAGTTAAAGTGGCAGAAATCGACTCCTGGATCCACCACAGTCGAGTAAAACCAGCAGCAGTTCCTGAGAGTCGCCCCTGGACCTCGATCGCTAATCCTGCATCACTGTTGCGACTCACGCTGCGAAGACAACATCCGTCATCGTAAAGACTTTGCCAACCTGCTCCTGGACATCAAAGAAAGAGACGTCCTTCAGTTTTTGCATTATCCGCATTTCAGACTCTATCAATCCTTATCTACCTACCTCAACCAACCATTACCTACCTCTATCAATCATTTAGAGACTATGATCATGATGCTTACTAATTGTTGTTTCATTCTTGCGGTAGCCCTGGGACTCTTGAGAACCACTCTTGCTTTGCCCCCTTGTACAGCTTGTATAACCACCACCCGAACTGGAATGCAAGTCACCCAGACTCTACTTTATCACTCTTACTATACCTGTACTGGCATAGTCAACCAGTGTATCTATAATGGTACAGAACTGAACGTCTCTACAAAGGGAAAGACTCGTACTTGTTTCAGATCTCGACAGAATCCATCTTACTATGTCCTGGAACTGAGATGGAATGATGAAGATGGAGCCCTTGTCAACGCTATTAGTCAACTCTCTGATCCCACCCAACCTGTGTACCTGTATTTTGATGCCTGTGACTTAATTAACAGAAATAATTACTACAGGTGCGGATCATGGGAAAAAGCTTACTATTATGATGAGAAATATATGTGTCCTGAAGGTGCGTACAGATGGGGGATGTGCACTGGAACACACTCCCCAACAACGTATAGCAAATCATCAGAAGCAGACTACTACTGCCCGAAGTGGGATTGTGTGTACTATGCTACCTGGCCTGGTGGCCCTACAGGACAGACTGGAAATAATTGCAAAGCTATGCTGGAAAGATTACCCCTACTAGAACCCAACAAGTGCAAGAAAAGTACATGCAATCCCCTACGACTTCAGATCTTTGACCCCAGCCAATGGAAGCAAGGATTTCGATTTGGCCTGCGCATAGCAGGAGGTGGAACTGATCCTGGAACCATCGTATTCATCCAACTGAATGTAAAGACTCATGTTTCTTCACCTTATCACATACATCATACCTTCCATGAGGCCACGAAGGCAGAATTTGTAGTTTCCCACGCTTCGCAGAATTTGTTCATCGAACTAGCTGGAGCTGTGGCCTCCAGCCTCCATGTCTCGGACTGTCTCTTTTGTGGAGGAACTCAAATGGGAGACCAGTGGCCTTGGGAAGCACAAGAACTGAACTATTCCGTACCATATAACCAGACTGATGTCCACAACACTACCAATGAATGGGTCCTCGCCCACTCCATAGTGGGTAAACTATGTTTTGTACGGGCGGGGCCACAATTGACTGCACTAGTAGGACAGTTGGTCTGTTTGAACCAGAAATATTACAATGCTACTACTGGGAAGACTTCTTGGTGGTCAGGTGCCAATACTCCGGAACCCTCTAATCCTTTGATCAGTTTTCCTCACTTGGCCAGGATATGGACAAATCTGGCTACGCATAACACCTGGCAAGCTCCACCTGGACTTTATTGGATTTGTGGCACTCAAGCATATGCTAAACTCCCTGCCAATTGGGGAGGGGCATGTGTTCTAGGAACCATACGACCATCTTTCTTCCTCTTGCCCCTTTCCCACGGAGAACAATTGGGATTCCCTTTATACAAAAGTCGACAGAAGCGAGAGGCTCTCAAAATCGGCCAGTGGGACAAATGGGATGCAACCTCTGAAGAATGGCCACCAGAGAGAATTGTTTCTTGCTGTGGACCTGCTACCTGGGCACAAGATGGTTCTTGGGGCTACCGCACTCCTGTGTATATGTTAGACCGTATTATACATTTGCAAGCTGTTGTTGAAATTATAACCAATGAAACTAGTAGAGCACTAACCTTGTTAGCCAAACAAGCCACACAGATGCGTACAGCCATTTACCAGAACCGCTTAGCACTAGATTATCTGCTTGCAGCTGAAGGAGGAGTATGTGGCAAGCTTAATTTAACTAACTGTTGTTTGCAAATTGATAATGAAGGGCAAGTTGTAGAGGATATAGCCAATCACATGAGAAAGCAAACTTATGTCCCAGTCCAAACTTGGCATGGCTTGCAACTTGATGGCTGGTTTAGTTCGTGGTTTTCAGGTATGGGTGGCCTGAAGACACTTGTATTGATTGTATTACTAATTGTGGCTGTTTGCTTGTGTATCCCATGTTTCCTGCCCTTATGCTTGCGTATGCTGAGCTCAACCATTGATAGTATTATTGACCGTAAGGCAGCTGCACAGATATTAGCAGTGTGGGACTACTACCCTATACCACGGAGTGATCCCTCCACCCTAGTCTAAGGTACCATATGTGTGATTTGATTCTCACCCTTTCTCACTTGCGGGTGAGAATAATCAAAGGGGGGAATGTGATAGGCTATGGCCTAGAATAGCCTGTAAAAGTATGTTATGTAGCAGAGGCCTGTATGTTAGGCCTGAGTCCCCAAGCCCCACTGCAGAATATTATAGCTGAGCAGAGCAAAACGCCAGTAGAAGTTAGAAAACCTGCTTTAAACTGCTTTGATAAGAATGCAAGACTTTTCCATTGAGCTTGTTATGTTATTCACAGATGTATTTCAGTATTTTGATTTCACATAGTTTCTGTGCTGCGGAGTGACCTTGCAAGCAGAATGTAAGGCAGAGTGTATTATGTCTAGAAACTGAGCCATGGCTAGAAAGGCCTGAGCAGGGGGAGAACAGGTGGCCGGTCCGAGATCTCCATTGGATGGGGGTGAGGGGGGCCACCGGGACCAATGAGGAGTTTGTCTGTGTAGAGCTGATGAAGAAAGATATAAATGCTGTTGTTATGCTGAACTCCATGCTCAGACCATTTTGAATGTGACAAGTGCCTGAGACTGTGCACAAATAAACTGGTTTGAATCCTAGTAAATAGACTCCTGGTTTTATTCGTTACGGGCACTTCGCTACTTCACTATCATATCTCCCCTCAGCCGTCTCTTTTCCAGGTTGAAGAGCCCTAACCATTTTAGCCTCTCTTCATAGGAGTATCCTTCCATCCCCTTTACCATTTTGGTGGTCTTCTCTGTACCTTTTCTAATAACGCTATATCTTTTTTAAGATACGGCGACCAGAATTGCACACAATATTCAAGGTGCTCGTTACCAAGCTCCTGCAGCACGGGCTTTCAAGGCACATGCAAGCGGTGCCACAGTGGGAATCCCCAAGCCCCATCCAAGCATCGCCCAGATGAGCACTGCCCGGGTTGCATGGTTTTTTTTAGCCCAAGGCCCTGTGCTACTTTGTAGCATGGCACCAAAAACATGTGCTTACCCCTGGCTACCCAGGTAGCGCGCTTTAGTAAACACGCCCCTAATTTTTAAAAAATTAATTTCTAAAACCACTTTTGCTGTTTATCAAAATATTCTCTGTATAAAGGCATTTTATGGATAAACATGCTGGAAATGTTTCTTTCCTGAACGTCCCTCCAGTCTAGTCCCAGAAACTCTGGGGTTGTGATCCTCTTCCAGCAGCTTGGAGACTGATACATGTCATTCTTTGATGACACCGGTATAAGGACCCAGGCACTGCCTCTGCACTCCAGTTTAGATCAGTCTCCAAGCAGCTGGAGGATGTGAGCCGGAGTTCCCGGCTCACTGAAGGAACGGTTAAGGACAGTTAGGAAGTTAGATGGGAGTTTTACATTCTTATTTTATTTTCAGTAGGTCTAGTATTGGTCAATTAGTTTGGAGGGAGGTTTTTGAAATTTAGGGGGATACACCTTTAAGTTTACCGGCGAAGGACCTCTCTTCCTGTCTTCCTCTCTCTCTCTCTCTGTGCCAGGGACGGGCTGAGGTGGAACGTGAAGACCCCGGGGGCAGATCTCATGTTTTTAAAGTTTTGTGGTTCAGTACTGGTGATTTCAAAGAAAGCCCTCCTCCAGCGCTGTACAGAAGATATTGCCTGTTTGCGCTTGGGGGACCGAGCAGAAGGGAACCGCGATCCCGTGGTCCCTTGCTGTCTTCTCTTCATCGGGTGAGAATAGACCTGACTGGGAGTTGCAGCCAGCACATCTGTGTCCTTTGGGGGGAAGGAAATTCAGTGGGCTGCATTTCTATCAGCGATAAGGTAAGCCGCAGTAAAGCTTTTCAGAGCCGGGTGAGTGTTCAGGAGCCGGCAGGCCCGCGCCGCGTGTGATTTCGGCGGGAAACGCCAGTACAAGTGGCGGGGGAAACAAACGGGCCTATTTCAATAAGGAAGCTTCGTTCTGAGTTTTTTCGTGTGGGGGGCAGGTCGGGGAGTACCCTGCTCAATTTAGTGAGAGTTTAAAAAAAAAAAAAAAATGGCCCGGGTGAGGTGGGCTGGTTTAAAGCTACTACCGGTGGAGATCCCTGTGAAGGGGGTTGGCTTCACGGAGGGTCTTCACAGCAGCAGGCCTAGGTGGCTAGGGGTTCGATATGCCTGCTAAGATGTTGTGTTTAATCTGTGGAGTAAAAAGATATGCTCTTTCAGAAGCTGGTATCTGTAGGAGCTGTAGCCAAGCTTCTCTCACGGAGCACAAACACTTGGATGTGGCAGAGGAGCAGGAGGTGGCTTTAGAAGGGCCTCTGTCGCCGGTTGAGGTTCTGGAGGAGCCGGTACCTGGACTGTCCACGAAGCCAGATGGGCCGGTTGCTCAGCCCTCTTTGCCGGGGGATTTGTCTTCAATTTTCGCCTCAGATTTTATAGCTTTGATTCAGAGGGCGTTTGGCAGTTCTCAGAGAGAGGTTTCCTCTTCGGCTGCTGGTCCCATGGGTGGGAGCTTGGGACAGAAAAGGCCAGGGACTCCGCTGTCGGTAGCTGCTTCGGCTGGGCTGCCGAAGAGAGCGAGAGTGGAGAAGGAGCAGCAGGGACAGTTGGAGCTGTCGGAGGATTTGCGCACGGATGATGGAGAGAATGACCCGGAGTTAGACGAGGAATTGGAAGAAGGAGAGATTGCTGAGCAGGAGGACCAGGCTAGAGTGGTTCAGATTTTTCGGAGAGAAGAATTACCCGCACTTATTTCGGAGACACTTAAAGCGCTTAATGTACCGGTGTTGGGGCAGGTGGAGGAGACAGTGTTAGAAGATCTGCTTTTACAAGCCTTTAGGAAGACACAGAAAGCTTTTCCTATGCATAGAGTGATAAAGGAAATGATTCAAGGTGAGTGGGACATGCCGGAGGCTACACTCAGAGGCTCTCATGTAATGTCTCGTCTATATCCGCTGATGGAACAGGATAAGGAGCTCTTTAAATCGCTGAAAGTGGATGCAGCGATTTCAGCGGTGACTAAAAAGACCACCATTCCGGTGGAAGGGAGTGCGGCTCTTAAGGATACTCAAGACAGGAAGCTAGATGCTTTGTTGAGACAGGTATTTGAGGGTAATGCTCTTTCCATTCAAGCTTCTATTTGTGGGGCTTGGGTGGGAAGAGCCTGTCTGCGCTGGGCTCAGCGAGTCCACGGTGAGGGTATCGAGGACTCGGTGGGTGAAGCGGCTCGTTTGGAGTCCGGAGCGGCTTATATCGTGGATATTCATTATGATCTGATTTGGGGACTATCGAATAGTATGGCTTCGGTGGTGGCTGCACGGTGATACCTGTGGCTGCAGAATTGGGCGGTGGATGCGTCTTTGAAAACTAGGTTGAGTAAGCTTCCCTTTAAGGGAAAACTGCTGTTTGGTGAGGATTTGGACAAGATTGTTAAGGATCTGGGGGAGTCCAAAGGCGGAAGACTTCCGGAAGATAAGCAGAAGCCGGGAAAGTTTCCGTCCTTGTCTAGGTTACCACAAAGAGACTTTCGTCGTTTTCGGTCACCCAGATTTCCTCAGAGTCAGAGGGAGCATTTTCCCTATAGAAACCAGGGGTTTCGAGGATTCCGAGGGGCGAGCAGAGGTTTTGCGGCCGCCTCTTCGGGTACCAGAAAGCCCCAATGAAGTCAGGGTGGCCCAGGTGGACGTGGCAGTAGGAGGTCGTCTGCAGGAGTTTTACGCTGCCTGGGTCGCAATTACATCAGCTCAGTGGGTGTTAGAGGTGATTCGAGAAGGATATGCGCTAGAGTTTCAGAAACCAGTAACCAATTCTTTCGTTCAGTGCCCTTGCAAGGCACATCGCAAACGCGAGGCGGTTTTTCAGACACTAAAAAGGTTGATAGCGCTCAAAGCGGTAGTGCCGGTGCCTCGAGACCAATGCGGGTCAGGTCGGTACTCCATTTATTTTGTGGTGCTGAAGAAAGAAGGGACTTTTCACCGATTTTGGACTTAAAAAGGGTAAATCGTTGTCTCAGGGTTTCACATTTTCACATGGAGTCGCTAAAGTCGGTCATTATAGCAGTCAGAAAAGGGGAGTTTCTAACTTCCCTCGATTTGTCGGAATCATATTTGCACATTCCGATTCATCCAGAACATCAACGGTTCCTCAGGTTTGCAGTTCCGATGGGGCATTTTCAGTTTCGGGCTCTACCATTTGGTCTGGCGACGGCGCCACGGACCCTTACCAAGGACATGGTGGTTGTGGCGGCGGAGTTGAGAAGAGAGGGGGTTCTGGTTCATCCGTATCTCGACGACTGGTTGATTCGGGCGAAGTCGAAGATAGAAAGCAAAGAGGCCACAGCCAAGATCGTCAGCTGCCTTCAAAGGTTGGGCTGGGTGGTCAATGTGGCCAAGAGCAGTCTAGTGCCATCTCAGGACCTCAAGTACTTAGGACCTCATTTCGATACCGCGGTGGGCAGGGCTTATCTGCCTCCGCATCGGGCAGTTGCTTTACGGCAGTTGGTCCAGAGATTTATCGATAGGCCGCGTCCGACAACATGGCATTATTTGCAGCTTCTGGGAACAATGGCAGCAACGATCGAGTTGGTTCCCTGGGCGAGGGCACATATGAGACCGTTGCAAAGGGTGTTACTCAGGAGGTGGCCTCACCAGAATGATCCGCTGTCTCGGCGTCTTGTCTGTCCGCGGGAGACTCGGGAAGCATTGTGTTGGTGGTTGCTTCCGGAGTCTTTAGTGAGGGGGATGCCCTTGGAAATGCCCAACTGGTTACCTCTGGCTACGGATGCCAGTTTCCTCGGTTTGGGGGGCGCATTTTCAGGACATGTTCACGCAAGGTCAGTGGACCGAGCAGGAGAGGACTTGGTCGATAAACAGGTTGGAGCTCCGTGCTGTAGTATTGGCACTAAGAGAGTTTCAACCGTATCTGAAGGGAGCAGCGATCAGGGTGTTTTTGGACAACGCGACCGCGGTGGCTTACATAAACAGACATGGGGGCACAGGCAGTGCTCCCTTGGAAGAAGAGGCAGATCAGTTGTTCCTATGGGTTGAACAGAATCTGCAGACTCTGTCGGCGGCGCATGTTGCAGGAGTGGACAATGTGGCGGCCGATTTCTTAAGTCGCGTAAAGGTAGACCCCGGGGAGTGGAGTCTTCACCCAGAGGTGTACGACATGGTGGTGCAGCGCTGGGGGGCGCCGATAATGGATCTCATGGCGACATTCAAGTCAGCGAAAGTTGGTCGGTTTTTCAGCAGACGGAGAGAGCGAATGTCGGAGGGGCTGGATGCTCTCATACAGGACTGGCCGGTGGGGCACTTGCTCTACGTGTTCCCGCCCTGGGTGTTAATTGCACGTGTAGTGCGGCGTATCGAAAGACACAAGGGATTGGTGATACTAATCGCGCCGGATTGGCCGAGAAGGCCATGGTATGCAGATCTGAGAAGGTTAGTAGTGGAGAAGCCTTGGCGACTACCAGTCAGGAAGGACTTATTAATGCAAGGCCCCTTGTATATGCCTCAGGTAGCTCGATTCTCGCTTACGGCATGCAGGGGCTACTCGGAGGCGGTGGTCGCTACTTTGTTATAATCTCGTAGAAGATCCACTTCCCTAGCTTATGTTCGCGTGTGGTGCATTTTTGAGGCTTGGTGTGGTGACAGAGACTGTGAAGCCTTGCGAGCATCCATGCTGCAGATTTTAGCTTTCTTACAGGATGGTGTTCAAAGAGGGTTAGCGGCTTCTTCCCTGAAGGTGCAGGTGGCTGCGATTTCTTGTTATAGGGGGAAGATCAAGGGGCAGGCCCTGGGCGCTCATCCAGATATTAAGAGATTTTTGAGGGCGGTTGGTCTCTTAAGGCCTCCGAGCAGGCAGTTGGCTCCTACTTGGGATTTGCAATTGGTTCTGGAGGCGTTAGGGAAGCGGCCTTTTGAGCCTTTGGCTAAAGCAACATTGAAGGATCTTACACTGAAGGTGGTGTTCCTCATAGCGATTGCTTCGGCAAGGCGGATTTCGGAGTTGCAGGCGCTATCGTGTAGGGAACCCTTTTTATCTTTTTATGAGTCAAAGGTTGTTGTGAGGCCGGTACCGTCCTTTTTGCCAAAGGTTCTGTCTCCGTTTCACGTGAATCAGGTAGTATCTCTACCAATGTTCCGGGTGGATTCCGGGGAGGAGTCCACGCAGCATTTGCATCTTTTGGATGTTCGGAGGGCTTTGAAAAGGTACCTCAAAAGAACAGCAGAGTTCAGGAAGTCGGATAGGCTCTTCGTCTTGTTTGGTGGGCCTCGCAAGGGGGAAGCAGCTTCAAAAGCGTCTATTGCCAGGTGGATAAAGGGAGCGATAGCGTCAGTGTATCTCTTGCGGGGTAGACGGGTACCTGAAGGTTTGAGAGTGCATTCCACGAGAGCGCAAGCGACGTCATGGGCAGAGTACAAATTGGTTCCGGCAGTTGAAATTTGTAAAGCAGCGACGTGGTCGTCATTGAATTTGTTTGTTAAGCATTATCGTCTGGATATTCAGGCGAGTAGGGATACCTGTTTTGGGGCAGCGGTGCTTCAGGCCGCTCCGGCAGGTCCCGCCCACTAAATTCTTTTACTGCTCTGTTACATCCCCAGAGTTTCTGGGACTAGACTAGAGGGACGTTCAGGAAGTGTAAATTAGACTTACCTGCTAATTGTAGTTCCTGGAGGAACTCCAGTCTAGTCACGGATCCCATCCCGGTACTTGGGGAGCATTGGAGCCTGAAGCAGGAGTTTTCACAGGTAAGAGAAACAGTAAACTGTGGAGCTTTGTGTTCAGGGGACGGATTTTGGTCTGGGGTAATATATGTATATATATTGGAAGGTCAGGTTTCTTCTCAGAGGGGAAGCAAGGGCCTTTGCAGTTGGACTTAGATGTCACATTTATGCTTAGACGTTGTAAAGCTGTTCTGTACTGAGTTTAGACGGTTAGTTTAAGGTTGGTTTCTGAGTGGTTTTCTTACTTAATTGTTGCTCCGGTGAGTCTGCTTTGTCAATAGCATACTGGAGTGCAGAGGCAGTGCCTGGGTCCTTATACCGATGTCATC
The DNA here is from genome assembly GCA_033557465.1 of Ichthyophis bannanicus. Classification (NCBI taxonomy): domain Eukaryota; kingdom Metazoa; phylum Chordata; class Amphibia; order Gymnophiona; family Ichthyophiidae; genus Ichthyophis; species Ichthyophis bannanicus. Next base: position 1,264,576,182 of record CM066031.1, on the reverse strand, counting down.
AAAGAATGACATGGATCAGTCTCCAAGCTGCTGGAAGAGGATCACAACCCCAGAGTTTCCGGGACTAGACTGGAGTTCCTCCAGGAACTACAATTAGCAGGTAAGTCTAATTTACACTTTAATGCCATAGTGGTGCCATGGGGCTGGCTCTGCCTCACTTGAGAGTGGTTCATTGAGAAGCTGGCTGGAGTGGGAGGAAGAGTGACAGGTGCTGAAGAGCTAAAGGCAGGGCCCGTGCTACCATTAGGCAAACTAGGCAGTCGCCTAGAGTGCCAGCCCTCTGGGGGTGCCCATTGCCACTGCTGTTGACTGTCTCTAGAACCGACAGCAGGTGGCGATGGCTTCAAATAGCCCCACAGTGCTTACCTTGAAGTTTCGGTGCTGTAGGGCTGTTTGCTTCCGCTCCTTTCTGACTCTGGATGCTGACTTCTTGTTTGCACAGGAAGTCGGCATCGGGTACCGGAGAGCAGCAGAAGCAAATGGCTCCATGGTGCCAAAGCTTGAAGGTAAGTGCCACAGGGCTGTTTGTGGCTATTGCCACTGCTGTCAGTCCCAGAGAGTGGTTACAGCAGCAGTGGCAATGGGCGCCATGGGGCGGGCGGCGGGGGGGGGGGGTGATGCAAGGGATAAGGTTTGCCTAGGGCGCCTCATCTCCTTGCACCAGACTTGGCTACGGGGAAAAAAATGCATTTTTTTCAAAAGTCTTCTGGAGTTACCCTTTTCCTTATTTTTTATGAGTACCAACAAGGCAGAGGTGAGTTGCAGGGTCACAATAATTAGTGGAAGTCTCTAATTACTGAAGTTGATTCCTATTTAGGCCATTCATTATATCTCAATAAAAGGTTTGGGAATGTACATATGATCTAACTTACAAACGTCAGATGGAGAAAACCCTTTTTTTCCTCCGTTACCACCTGCCGGAACTTCCCCTATTGAATTTCAGTTTTGCTTTCTTGTTTCTCTCCTGGCTCTGCAGACCCAATGAAGCATGTATGTGTGCAGTGAATGCTTCTCAAAGAGAAGTTACGCTGCTCTGTCTACTTGCTGACTTAATAAAGCACCACTTGTTTCTTAAAAGAGAAATGCTGCAATATTTTTTGCTCAGGGTGCATCCATAGCACCTTCTCTGCAAACTTGCTGTGAGTTGCTAATAGAATATCTCGCTTATGTTTGTTGACTGAAGCAGTACACACAGAGTAATACTGCAAACAGATAAATATCACAGTTCAGTGCTGTTGGCCAGTTGCAAATTTTTATGGGGGGGTGGGGGGGAAATTGAGGTGTTCAGTGTTTCCCAAGCTGCTGAGAGAGTGGGCGGGGGAATTTGATTTCTGAAGGTCAGGTTTTACTTTTGTTTCGTCAGAATAGTGTAGGGACTTTCCCTTAACACCCTTGATTGAATGAGAAAGGCTTTCAGCGTCACTAGCCCAGCCCTCTGCTATTGCTCTGGTTGTTTTGCTTTTGACAGTATCTTTGGGAAACCAAGCAGTAGCCAGGCACCAGAGCAACAAAATGCTTTCAAAGTGGTACCTTCAGTATCTTCTCCTGCAAAACAGTAAGTGTGCTCTGTTTTCCTATTCTTCAACAAGAAATGTCCCTAAATTATAAAGACGTATTATTTGTGCTGATTTGTGCTTTGCAGTTTGGCATGTAATCTGTACTGCTACGGTGTCAGTGACGTGTACAGAAGATGCAGTACTGCCGTGCCTTGCCCCTCATGACCCAGATATTACCTATAGAGCTATCACCTGGTACAAGGTAAGACTTTTTTTTCAATGTGGACCACCTGGCAGTGCTTTCTCCTCTCCTGCCCCATTCAGTAACCTGTTCTGTGCATGCACATCAGAATATATCTGCATGCTGATGGTTTGCGCTACAGCATTTTCTTTTCATAAAACTCTTCTGAATGGTTGGGTTAGGCTCAGGGCAAGCAAAGTGCACAGAAGACCAGAAGCCCGTTTGCTTGCACAGTTTTGAAATGCCGTATATCATTCTACACCTAGGCTTCAATTTGTTATAGCTTCTGCAAGGCCAGCTCAATCCATCAGGGAAAACTAGGCAGTCACCTAAGGCGGCAGCTTCTGAGGGAGAGCAATGAGCAGCAGTCACAGCAAAACAAGAGATCGCGACAGCCCCACAAACTCAAAGAACTATCAGCTTCATTCTTTTACCTGCAGGGAGAGCGGGCACCCACATACACACAAAGCAAAGTTAATATTTAAAAATATGGAGGGGGATTTTAGAAGGGACGTCCAAGTGCAATTTGGGATGTGTAAGCCAGAACATCGGAATAAAAAAGCAGGCAGTGGTGGACGATTTCACAAATGTGGACATGACTGATATGGATGTTTGTGGGGGCACCTACATAGACATCCCCCAAATAGTAGTTTAGTAGGAATAGCCTAATGGTTAGCATAGTGGGCTAGTACCCAGGAAGTCAGGGTTCAAACCCCACCTCTGCCATCATTGAAATTGTGCTGAGTACTGGGGATGAAGAAGTGCATTCTTCTCTACACTCTGGATGTTTTTCAGAAGCATGTTTGTTCCTGGAGCAGGTCTAAACGTAGACATGACTCCAGAGGTCCAGGTTCCTGGGAATTCCCCAACCATGCCTCAGCTACACCCCCGCTCAGACTTGGACATCCTCACGTGGGGATGTCCACTGACCCAGCTTCTAAAATGGCTCTGGAAACATCCTTCTGCTTTGGCCATCTCTATGCCTGTTTTCGGATGTCCAAAGCATGAAAAGGGTTTCCAAAATGATCCCCATGATGTCCAGTTATGCTTTTTTACAGGATTTTTGTGGGGTGGTGGTGTGGGGATGATCATGATTGTTGAGTTATCAAAATCTCAGGGGGGAGGGGTGCATGGCTGAAAGTTTGCGTAGGGCGCCTAACGCTACTGCACTAGCCCTGCGAAAAATCCAGTCAAAAAAGGTGTAAGCAAAAACATATATAAAAAAGTGCTGTGGGTCTTTTGCTTCATCTTTAAATATAATTTCTAATGTGGCCAGCTGAGGCCAGTTTTGATTGGGCTTGATACTAGACAGCCTTCTGCTGCTGTTGGCCAGGGCAGAGACAGTTTTCTGGAGCCACAGTCTTTCTGAAAATGGTCGATGACGATGACTGTAAACTTTAAGCATAATAGCGATTTTACCCTAAGCTCTCTACTTTTTCAAACCTCTTCATCCTGAGGCCCTGAAAAATTGTTAGGCTATGACCTCTGTGACTATTTTCTTAACTTGTTAAACATGAGGCTGTTTCACAGGTAAATGGCAGCAGTGAGGAGATGAGTGTGGTGGCGCGATGGAACCTTCTGAATAACACAGAATCTTATTCTGAAGATTCACTAGAGTTTCTTGGCAACATGTGGTCTTTGAGGATAAAGAACTCTACAGCATCTCACAGCGGGACATATAAATGCAACCTCTGGGCGCCAGTAGGAAAAATGGATATGTGTCACACCCTCAGGCTGAGAGTAACAGGTACAGGAATTTGTCTGCTGCGACACTGTTATTGAGATTTTCACTTGGTTCTAGTGCACTGAATGTTCCTGAAAAGCAGAGGCAACGGTTCACCTTAAAGGCCCCCATGCCAATGATCAGAAAGGACCTGTGTGTGTTCAGATCCCGGTGCTGTCAATTCTTTTCAGCAGTGTCATAAATCTCACCCAAGTAGCTCTACCGTGTAGAAGATCCAGGGAAGAAGGGAACCCATTTAGAACCACTCCTGTATCTTTTAAGGTGGATCACCCTGGAATCTGAACACACACATTTGTCCACAGAATAAGGACATTTCCGAAAGCATGGTGTACAGTTCTGGGTCCCACATGTTTGACTTGAAAGGTATCAGGGAGTAGAAAATGGTGCAGAGAATGGCAACCAAATTAAGGGTCTGAAAGTGGCTCCTCTACCGGAAAAGGCTTATCAAACTAAGGGCCAGATGCAGCAAATATTTGCTCTGGTTTTTCTCCAGTGCAAAATTGTTCTGCATAACTTTTGCAGTCTCATATCCACACTCACTTCATCTGCACTGTATGATCCCTGGGATCTCTTATTAAAATACAAATGAAAAAGAGTGAGTTTACCTAGTTCCATGTGATTTGTCTCTGTGGATGTGTGCATGTATGGTGTAAGCCAGGCAGAAGTTAGGATGACCTCTAATGGAATATTCAGTTGCCTCTAGGTTGGAGAACAGTAAGGAGAGTTTGCAGGCTAGGACCTCTGAGAGCAAAAAGCTTCTGAAGCTCAGAATTGCTTGGGGGCAGAGAGAATGAAGAACTGTAAATGCTTGTTTCATGAGAGAGCTTGATAAATGTAACTCAAGCTCTTAGTTCTTCACTTAAACTATCTTTGGTGTCTTACCTGCAAGATGGCCAAGTGAGTCCATCTGAGGTGTGAAAGATCAGCAGAATATGGGGTCCCTTAAGATTCTTTTCATCTGAGTTCAAAAATTCTGATTGTTTAGCAGTTTTACTCATCCAGGATTCAGGTGACTCTTGACAATGACTTGGATTTGGGAAGAGATGACAAGTGCTTAGTATAAGTAGAAGGCTCCTGTACATTTAGAGGGTAACTTTAGACAGGAAGTCTAGTTTTAGAGGGTAAGAAAGAGCCTATTTTGGCTCAATTTTATAAAGACAGATAGGCACCTATGTGTCCTTATAAAATTCTACTGCAACTCCAGCAGCAATTGTGGCTACTTTGAAGGAACAGACATTATGTCTGCCCTATCTGTTCATGCTGATGTGCACACCCTTTATGCCTGACCTAATTTTATTAATAATTTTATAAAGAATTTTTGCACATAAACAGGCTTTTATAAAGTGATCCCAAGGAATATGCACATAAAAGCATATGCAGCAACAAGAACATGCATACTTTTATGCAATCCACATGTAGGCATGTTCGGGGGCGGAGTATGGGGAAAGCACAGGTGGAATTGGGATTGACATGTGCATTTAATAAAATGTGTGTGTGCCCATGTGCTTTACACTCAAGCATTTAAACCAGCTTCCAAACAGGGGCAAATGTATGCAACTTCAATCGTGCTGAAATTTCTGCCAGTTTACTCCTAGGATTTTATAAAGACATGTAGGGCTAACATATCTTAAAAATAGGCACCTTCTTAACCTCCAAAGTTAGGCGACCTGTTATAAAATGACTGTATTAAAACGAGTCTGCACAACTCTCCAGGATTGGTAGCAATGAGAGGCGGATTGCCCGATAGGGTATGCCCCAGTGGGCTGCCTCAGCTGGTCAAATGGCTGCAAGCTGAGACTGGGTTGCTGACCACAGAAGCAAAGTCAGTGAATGCTGCAGTAAAGGCTGCCCCCGCATGTCTGGCTCAAGAATCACAAACTCAAAAAGCAGCGCTTCCCAGGCTTCCCAGCGCTTCCCAGGCTTCCCAGACTTCTTCTTCCCAGGCTTCCCAGGCAGTGATATTGCAAGCTGCCCGGTTAGTGACCTGTAGCTAAAAGATAGGTGAAGCAAAGGCTTGCCTATCTTTTAGCCGCAGTAGCTAACTGGGCAGTATGCAATATCACTGCTGCCCGATTAGTGACTGTCACCGCCTCTGCTCCTCCCTGGAACGCCCCGATGCTAAGCGATTAGCATCGGGGCATGTAAGGGAGAAGATCGGGGAGAGTGCATTGAATATCCCACTTAGAGGCATTTACACAATTCACAGAGCTGTAAACCATGTAAATGTCTTTCAAATATCGGGCCCGTACCATTATCAAGCACAACCAAGAAACACTATACGTCTTGAAGATACTGAATATACCCCTTTGTATCATCTCTGTATGAGAAACATGCTGGGATCTCAATCCTGACCGAATTTCAGATAATGAAGAACTAGATGGTTGCTCTTACAACTCATCATAAAAAAAGTTTTGAAATTCTAGTGTCATCTCAGTAGCAGCAACATAATTTCCCTCAGGCAGATTGTGAAATAAAAAATCTTGTAAAATACACATGCATCACATATTTAGCAAAGCAGTACTAACACCCAGAACTCAAAAAAGCAAAAAACCTCCAACTCTACATATAAAAAGACAGCACTGCAAGCTCTAGAACACCACTACATACTTCCTACTATTCCTACGGTTATCTACTGTGTCTGGGAGGCTGTGTGGCAAACCTGGATATTTGATGCCGGGGCCGGAGATAAGGGTCAGCGCACAAGGCTATGCACAGCGGCACATAGCCGGCATAACTCAATATTGGGCCCATAGGATACAAATGTGTTTGTTCATCTGAGGTGGCAAATAGCATTGTTCCAGAAAATGTTCAAAGCCCCAAGTGGAGGTGCCTGGAGTCCTACTTTTTGTTTTCTCTCTTTGGATTACCATGGAGGCAATAAAAAGAAGTTTAGAATTTGAGTTTCCAGTTTTCTTTCAACCAGGCTAATTATGTTTCATTGGGAAATGGGCTTACTGATTTCACAGAGGTTATCCAGTTATTAGATGGCAGCAAAATTTGATTTGTTTTCTTGACCTAAATCAAGTGAAGACTTTCTATATAATTGGAAGTTGGATGTTTTTCTTTCTTATTGCTTCTACAAATTTTTTAAAATGCTAGCAAAGTAGTTGGGTAGAAATGAAACTTTTGTAAGGCTAAGGAATACATTAAGATGCAAACTAGTCATTTCCCTTCCTAAGTATTTCTTTCACAGTCAATGTCTCAGTAGTCCTGAGGGACTGAATCTTCAAGCATTTGTTAGCTTGGCAAAAGTAGCATGTCTACCCAACTACTTGGTGGATTTTTCTGTCTCACTAATTTTCTGTTAAGCAGGCTCGTAGCTCTGTTCTATTTACTTGACTGTAGAAATGCTGTATAGAAAAAGAAACTATGAAAATACCTACAAATATTTTTTTTCTGTTTCAGGTTGCATTGGTCAAGAAGAAGCTGAAATGTCTAAAAACCACATGCTGGAAATTTTTTTGATATCCACCTTTGTGAGTTTAGGCTTGTTCCTCATGTTTCTTAATTACGTAAGTGATTTCTTTTCTAGGTTTATTGTCTTGATTTAATGCTGTTCATGAAAGTAAGAAGTAGTATGTTTTTGGGCCCAGAGGTTTCCTCATGCTCCTTTGGGCTTCCAGTTCGATCAGAGTTAGAGTCTGTTGTGCTACACAGCCATGAGCTTTCATTTGCGGACCCCTGGGGTTTCCCCCTTTTTATAAACTACTTTACCAAGTCCATTTATTGCAGTGAAAAAAATCCTCTCTGGGAATCATTTACTAGGGCTTCCCACTAGAATCCTGCAATGGTGGCTCCTAAATCCAACCACTTGGTGTAAAAATTGAACGACTGGGACTTCCTCTCTCCTGTGGCCTACAAAGGCTTGTCACTGCAGCATCTCCAACCCTGGCTGGCCTAAGAAATGCAGTCTTGGCCTGGGAAGCAAACTTAAGAGCCTTTAAATGGCAAAATAAAAAGTTTTAATAAACATAAACACACATTAAGTCATAGAGCCACCCCTCAAAAAAGTAATGTAATGAACTTGAATGTTTAAAAATGATAAAAACAAAACTAGAACACATATTTTTAATGTTTTAGTGGACATACGCTGGACGTGAATTTTGTTGCTAATGACTCGATGATACAGCTCGGAGAACCTAACACTAAAAATATTAAAGTTCCATGGTCTGATCATTGCTTCATTAATTTTATATTATTTGTTTCTCTGACATCTGAGTAGCCATGGCTTAGGAAAATCCATATTCATCATAAACGGTTTGAACAGAGCTGGCCTAATAGGGAAGGTGCTCCATCCAACAAGGATAGAAATCAACTAGTGCAAATATTGTAGGATGAAACCTCGCAATTTAATTCAACCTGAACTGAAACATGAAGGCAGGGGCTATGTTCTTGATTTACACCTTGGTATACAATTCAATTAACACAACAAAAAAGGTTGTTAAGAAAACAGAGAGACAACAGAGGAAGCACCAGATTACTGAAGCTAAGACTCAGTGTTTAAAGTTTATTAAAAAGCTTGTTATGATGCAAGGCAAAATTCTTCTTTTAAAATCAAATTTGCTCTTTCAAAATCGTCAGAATTGTTTGCAGTAGTTCGTAATTTGTAAGGTGATGAAGCTGTGTTTAAATCAGCAGTCCTGATTAACAGCACAAAAATTTGCTATTTATTTTGGGGACATCCAATACTCTGGGGAATAGTATTGAAATTAATGGTTTGACACAGGCTCCAATCTTTTGGAGCAAATTTTGAGTTGCGCTGAGCTGATTCAGTAAGGGAAAATACAAAGAAATGTGAGCATTAGTTTGTATACTAGATGCAGTCTTGACTGTTAATGTACAGTTGTACAGGCACTAATTTTTTGAAAGACAAAGGGGTCTGTTTACTAAACGGCGCACATGTACGGGGCGCACATGAGCGCTCTAAAAGATGTATTTAAGTGCTCTTAAGCGCCCCGTACGAGTGCGCGGCACATTAACGGGTCCCGCAAGCATGCGCCGACAACGCGCACATTTGCGGGGCGGTAATGTGCGAAAGAGGCGTGCCAAGGCGAAATGAGGGCGGAGGAAGGCCCCCTAGGGGCGGAGAGACGGGGTCAGTGGGCGGAATGTGGGAGGGGAGAGACTCGCCGCACAGGAGCGTGCCCGAATCTGCAAAGAAATTTACCGCCAGTGAAACACTCGCGTTAGAGGTGCTGTGCAGGGAAAAGAAACCGTTTCCGTCAGCAATGTGCAGCACAATAGTGGAAGCCCAAAAACCGTGAGCAGTGTGATCTATGTGCACAGATCAAACGCCGTAATGTCACAGGGCACTAACCACACGGGCGCCGCGCACCTTAGCGCATCTGTCAATCACAGCTTCTGTTCTTCACGACGGAACGCCCACTCCTTATACGGCACCCGCTCGGTACCGCGGACCGCACAACACCGGCCTTTTAGTAAACAGACCCCAAAGAAATTATACTTACCTGCTAATTATTGTTCCTTGAGGAACTCCAGTTCAGTCCTTCACCTCTGGGTAGTGCACCTCCTCCTGCAGCATGGAGACTGGGCATGTCAAACTTGTGACATCACTGGCTATATCCTGCTGGCCTTTCCCACCAGCCCCCAGTGACCTAATAACAAAGCAGACTCAAAGGAGCAACAAATAAGTAGCTAGAATATCAAATCAAGACTTCTAACTTTCAAACTGTACTAAATCCCCGTTAACCAAGAGGATAACTCCCTCTCTCACCCCTTTAAAGAAAACAAGTCAGAAAGGTGAGAGCAAATAGCAAAGGCAGAAACATAGTATTAGGACAAAAAAAACAGCAGAATACTTCTCTTGCTTCACTGTCTGTTTAGCTCTTCAAACTCCTCTCAGCACCACCAACCTGCAGAAAATGCACAAGTCCCCGGGCGGGAATCAGGACTGAACTGGAGTTCCTCAAGGAACAACAATTAGCAGGTAAGTCTAATTTCTCTTTCCTTATCGTCTCTCCAGTTCAGTCCTTCACCTCTGGGATGTAACAGAGCAGTAATTATCGGGAGGGACCTGTCCACCCGGACCGCAAAACCGCAGCCTCAAAACAGGCGTCCTGCGTCGCCTGAACATCTAGGCGATAGTGCTTACTGAAAGTATGCAGAGAAGACCAAGTAGCTGCTCGGCAAATTTCTACCGGTGGGACCAAGCTATGCTCTGCCCACGAAGTCGCTTGTGCTCTAGTAGAATGTGTCCACAGCCCCATGGGCACCTGATGCCCCTGAACAATGTACGCTGACGCTATTGCTTCATGGACCCACCTGGAAATCAAAGCTTTGGCCACCGCTTCTCCTTTATGCGGACCACCAAAGAGGACAAATAAATGATCTGTCTTTCGGAAGGATTCCGAGACCTTCAGGTAACGCCGCAGGATCCTCTTTATGTCCAAGGGACGCAAACTATGATCAGACGCATCTTCCCCGGCACTCCCTAAAACTGGCAGGGAGAAAGATTGATTCATATGAAAAGGTGAGACCACCTTCAGCAAAAAGGACGGCACCAGACACAACACCACCTTTTCTCTAGAAAATGACAGAAAAGGTTTTCGACAGGACAACGCCTGCAATTCTGATATTCGACACGCCGAACAAATGGCCACCAAAAACACTGTTTTCAAAGTCAAATCCTTTGAAGCTAAATGTAAGGGTTCAAATGGCTCCTTCATCAATGCGCTAAGCACCAAGTTGACATCCCACAGAGGAGACAACATCCTGCGAGCCGGTCGTAAACGGGAACCACCTTCAAAAATCGAATCATGTTGGAATGAGAACCCAAGGCAATTCCCTGGACTTTGCCTCAATAACATGAACAGTTGGACCCTTAAAGAACTATCCGCCAATCCCTTATTGAAACGGTCCTTGAAAAAACTCAACACCATCGGGACCGACACCGAAGTTGGACGGAATTGGCGCTGCGCACACCAATCCTCAAAAACACGCCAAACGCGCACATATGCTAAAGATGTCGACCTCTTCCTGGCCAACAACAAGGTAGTAATTACTGCTGCAGAGTAACCTTTCTTCCTTAACCTAGCCCTTTCAAGGGCGAAGCCGTAAGAGAGAACCAATCCATCTGAGGCATTCGCAGAGGACCCTGGCTCAGCAGATCCGGCCTCGAGGGAATCCGCCAAGGCTCCCCGTTGAGAAGACGAATCAGATTGGCATACCACGGGCGTCGTGGCCAATCTGGAGCCACTACTACTTTCCCGTGATGCGCTTCGATGCGCTGAACTACTCAACCTATGAGCGCCCAAGGTGGGAAAATGTAGAGCAGGCCTTGCTTGGGCCAAAGTTGCAATAAGGCATCCAGACCTTCCAACATCCTTTCTCTTCTCCTGCTGTAAAAGCGATCGGACTTGGCCAACCAAAAGGTTGCCATGAGATCCATAATTGGAGTCCCCACCTGGTGACTATCTGAGCAAACACCTCCGGATGGAGTTCCCATTCTCTGGCATCTACTCGTACTCTGCCATCACATTCTCCGTTCCCGCAATGTGCGCCATCGTAATCGCTTGAAGACGAGGCTTCACCCACATGAATAAGCTTTCCGCCTTCTCTTCCAATGCCGTGCTTCCCGTACCCTCCTGTCGGTTGAGGTATGCTACTGTTGCAGCATTGTCTGAGAGCACTCGAATTGCTTGATCTGTCACTGAAGACGTGAACGCTCGAAGCGCTCGTGCTACTGCTTGCAACTCTAGCCAGTTGATTGACCATTTTGCCTCCTGTTCGGTCCAACTTCCTTGCGCGAACCGATCCCCGCAATGAGCTCCCCAGCCTGCGAGACTGGCATCTGTCAGCAGTGGAACACACTGTGGTTGCTTGAGAGGCATGCCCGCCACAAGATTTCACGGACACAGCCACCATTGCAGCGACCTCCAGACCTGCAACGGACAAGGAAGCCGACTGGACAGAGAATAGTTCTGGTGTGACCAGTGATGAAGTAGCGACCTTTGTAACGGACGCATGTGGGCTCTGGCCCACGGCACTACCTCCAGCATTGCCGCCATCGTCCCCAGAACCCGAAGATAGTTCCAGGCTGATGGTGCTGGAGTTCTCAGAAATTTGCTCACCAAGCGCCGCAACGTTTGAGCTCAGAGATCCCGTAGAAATATCACTCCCACACAAGTGTCGAACCGTACTCCTAAATATTCCAAAACCTGCGAGGGTTCCAAACGACTCTTGGCCGCATTGACTATCCAATCGAGACTCTGAAGAAGCTGCACCACTCTGGCAGTAACGCATACACTCTTGGCCTCGGATTTCACCCGTATCAATCAGTCGTCGAGATACTGGTGGACTAATATCCCTTCCTTCCGCAGAGTCACCGCCACCACCACCATAACTTTGGTAAAGGTGTGCGGAGCTGTTGCCAGCCCAAAGGGCAATGCCTAGAACGGAAAATGCCCCCTTGGAAGCGCAAACCTTAGAAATTTCTGATGTCCCGGTCTGATAGGGATGTGTAAATATGCTTCCCTCAGATCGAGCGACGTCAAAAACTCCCCTAGACGAACTGCCACTATGACGGACCGTAAGGTCTTCATCAGAAAATGAGGCACTCACAGACATCAATTTACCCCTTTGAGGTCCAAAATTGGGCGAAAGGCTCCATCCTTCTTCGGAACTACAAAATAAATCGAGTATCGGCCGACACTGTAGAGCTCTCGTGGCACCGGAATCACTGCTTCCAGCTGTAATAGACAAGCGAGGGTTTCCCGTACCGCCGTTGTCCTTACCAACCCTCTGCAAGGCGACAGGATAAAGGAGTCGAGCACTGGATGAGCAAATTCGAGAGCATAACCCTCACGAATGACCTCTAACACCCACTGATCAGATATTATCTGGACCCAGGCAGGAAGAAACTCTCAAAACTGACCCCTTATCGGCTGACATCCTGCCTGAGCCCACCTCGCTTCATTGGGGCTTCCTGAGAGCTGATGAGGGGCTATAAAAACCTCTTCCTGCCCCTCGAAACCCTCAGAAACCTTGACCTCGTGAAGGGAAGTGTCCTCTTTGAAAACCGCCCAACCTGGAGGTACAAAAATGTCTGAAGTCATGAAACTGACCTATGGAACATCCTGTGATTCGACTCTGTTTTGACTTATCCTCTGACCTTTTGACTCTCCCAAATCCTTGACTAGCTTATCTAGATCCTCTCCAAACAACAACTTCCCTTTAAAAGGCAGTTTGCTAAGACGTGACTTAGAAGAACCATCCGCCACCCAATTTCACAAGCAAAGATACCGACGAGCGGCTATCAGGGAAGCCATAATATTCGCTAATGATCTGATAAGATCATAATGGATATCTGCCAAATAAGCAGCCCCTGACTCGAGCCTTGTCACATCCTCTAGACGGTCCTGCGCTTGTTGCGGAGGTTGCTGTAAACGCTGCGACCAACGAAGGCAAGCTCTCGCTACCCAAGCCCCACAAATAGATGCCTGTAGCGAAAGAGCATTAACCTCAAAGGCCTGTTTTAATAAAGTGCCCACCTTTCTATCCTGTGCTTCCTTCAAAGAAGCACTGCCCTCCACCAGAATAGTCGTCTTCTTTGTGACCACAGACACCGCTGCATCTGTAAGTGGAGAACAAAACATATCTCTCTCTTGATCTGCTAAAGGATAAAGCCGATTCATAGACCTATCACCCCGTAGACCTGCCTCTGGCAAATCCCATTCATCCTGAATCATTTGCTTAACCATCGGTGAATGGGAAACGCAGCCTGCGTCTTACGCACCGCCTGAATAAGAGGATCCTCTAGCTCTTCATACTCTGCTGGATGCACTGACGACAGATTGAGAGCCTGAAGCAACTCTGTAATGAGCGCTGTGAACTCTTCTCTCCGAAACACTCTAATGATCCTAGCTTGGTCCTCAGGCTCCTGAATCTCTCCTTCCTCGAGCTCTTCCACTCCGGATTCAGGTTCCATGTCATAAGAACATAAGATATACCATACTGGGTCAGACCAAGGTCCATCAAGCCCAGTATTCTGTTTCCAACAGTGGCCAATCTAGGTCATATGTACCTAGCAGTTTCCCCAAGAGACACAAGTTCCACAATGCTTGTACTGGGTCAAGCATTGATATCTTCGGTCACTTCTTAATAATGGTTTATGGACCTTTCCTCCAGGAACTTGTCCAAACCTTTTTTAAACCCAGCTACACTAACAGCCTTTACTACATCCTCCGGTAACAAATTCCAGAGTTTGATTACACGTTGAGTGAAAAAATATTTTCTTTTATTAGTCTTAAATAGTTTACCCTGTAGCTTCATTGCATGTCCCCTAGTCTTTCTATATTCTGATAAGGTAAACAATCGATCTACGTTTACCCGTTCCACTCCGTTCATTAATTTATAGACTTCTATCATATCTCCCCTCAGCCGTCTCTTTTCCAGGTTAAAGAGCCCTAATCTTTTTTAGCCTTTCTTCATAGGAGTATCCTTCCATCCCCTTTACCATTTTGGTGGCTCTTCTCTGTACCTTTTCTAAAATTGCTATATCCTTTTTAAGATACGGCGACCAGAATTGCACACAGTATTCAAGGTGTGGTCTCACCATGGAACGATATAGAGGCATTATAATATCTTTTGTTTTATTTTCCATTCCTTTCCTTATCATACCTAGCATTCTATTTGCTCTCTTGGCCGCTGCTGCACACTGGGCCGAGGGTTTTAACATGGTATCCACAATGACGCCTAAATCTTTTTCCTGGGTGGTGGTTCCTAATGTGGAACCTTGCATCGTGTAACCATAGTTTGGGTTGTTCTTCCCTAGGTGCATAACCTTGCACTTGTCCACATTAAATTTCATCTGCCATTTTGATGCCCAGTCTTCCAATTTATCAAGATCCTCTTGCAATTTTTCACAATCCTCTTGGGTTTTAAAAACTTTAAATAGTTTTGTGTCATCTGCAAATTTGATAACCTCACTCGTTATTCCACTTTCCAGGTCATTTATGAATATGTCAAAAAGCAGCGGACCCAGCACAGATCCCTGGGGTACACCACTATTCACCTTTCTCCATTGGGAAAATTGGCCATTTAGCCCTACCCTCTGCTTTCTATCTTTTAACCAGTTCCTGATCCACAATAGTACACTGCCTCCTATCCCATGACTCTTTAGTTTTGCCAAAAGTCTCTGATGAGGGACCTTGTCAAAGGCTTTCTGAAAGTCCAGATACACAATATCAACCGACTCACCTTTGTCCACCTGTTTATTCACTCCTTCAAAAAAACATAACAGATTAGTAAGACAAGATCTTCCTTGTCTAAAGCAATGTTGGCTGTCTCCCATTAGGTTGTGACTATCTACATGCTGAGTAATTTTATTCTTTATGATGGTTTCTACCATTTTTCCCGGTACTGACGTCAGGCTCACCGGTCTGTAGTTTCCTGGATCACCCCTGGAACCCTTTTTAAAAATTGGCATTACATTGGCGATCCTCCAATCTTCAGGTATTAGAGATGATTTTAATGATAGTTCACAGATTACTGATAGCAGTTCTTCCCCTTCCGGCCAATCCGAATCAACATAGAAACATAGAAATATGATGACAGAAAAAGACCACATGGCCTATCTAGTCTGTCCTTCCATATCAACAACTACAACAGTCCCCTTTTTACCTTTAGAGATCCTCTGTGTTTATCCCATGCTTTTTTTAATTCAGTTACTGTCCTCATCTCTACCACCTCCACTGGGAGACTATTCCACGGATCCACTACTCTTTCCGTAAAGAAATATTTCCGCATATCACTCCTGAATCTATCTCCCTTCACCCTCATCCCATCAAGTATCATCCAGCGAGCGAGCCCTCTTAGCTGCTCTAGATAAACCAATCTTGTCCGTGGCCACTTGATGCCCCCAACAGTGGCGGATCTGCCACCGCCACCGCCACCTGATTGCACAAACAATATGCTTGATGCATAACTAGCACAAAATCTGGGGAAAAACCTCCAAGGACTGCTCCAGCTGCCGAAGGGGTAGTGGAAGGACCAGGTACAGTCAGACTGTCTGCCAACGGAGTGACCGATGACTCCAGGGGACACTCCCCTTCTCCCCCACTGGGAACCCCCTGAATCCCCTCCGTATGCTTGTCGAGGAGCTCCTGCTCCATATTGAGTGCCTCAGTCGCGCAGCCCCAACAGACCCCTGCATCCGAGACTCCGTTGAAGCGTACCAATAAAATTGACCATAAACAAAAGGTACCACTCTTCTCTCTTCTTTTTTGTTTTCCTTTTTTTTTTTAATCGTGGCCCCTTTAAGAAGAAAACCCCTCGACTGAAAACCAAAAGTAAAATTAAACGACTGAAATCCAATTAAAACTAGAAAACTACCTTCTAAACACCTACAATGCAAATGCCGCCAAAGTCTCCGGTCCTAAAACAGCTTTAAAAGTCAGCAGAAAAAACGCGGGAAGGAAAACGGCCCGCTAATCTCCTCAG
The DNA here is from genome assembly GCA_033557465.1 of Ichthyophis bannanicus. NCBI lineage: Eukaryota > Metazoa > Chordata > Amphibia > Gymnophiona > Ichthyophiidae > Ichthyophis > Ichthyophis bannanicus. The sequence goes on along the minus strand of CM066031.1, from coordinate 1,264,560,242 downwards.
CCACTCACTACTGCCAGAGTGCTGCACACGCTGCCGCAGGCCGAAAGAAGCCCCGCGCTGCCAAAGAACCGCTACCGGGGACTCTTTTCCAGGCTAGAATGACTCCAACCCTGCTTACCTTCTGTCGATCGCCGCCCCGACAGCTCTTCCAGGCAGAGAGCTGCGATCGGACTGACAGCCACGTCTTTACTGACAAGGATCCGTTGCTCCGCAGTGCTCCATACCAGTTAAGAATATAGCTACTGCCTGCCGCAGCAAGCTGAGACACCGCAGTCCAGAATGGGAGAGTGGGCAGAATGGAAATATAGCTGTAGGGAAGAGAGAGAGCTGTTCCCTTGCAATCTCCCGTTTCCCCTCTTAAAGTTGTTTTTTTTTAAAGATACAGTGACCTTCCAATTAAATTAAATTAAACCAAAATAAGCTCCATAGAAATAAACCTCAAAAGCCATCCATCTATCCTAAACTAAGGCTCCTTATCTGCTCCTCATTGAGCCCAGCACTTAGGCTCACTACCTCCAGCTGCATGGAGACTGGGCACACTGGGGGCTGGTGGGAGAGGCCAGCAGGATATAGCCAGTGATGTCACAAGTTTGACATGCCCAGTCTCCATGCTGCAGGAGGAGGTGCACTACCCAGAGGTGAAGGACTGAACTAGAGAGGCGATAAGGAACTTACCAATATATCATTGTTTAGGATGGAGTTGATCCAGAAGCTGGCTACTAAAATGGTCAGTGGTCTTCATTACAAGGCATATGGGGGTAGGCTTAAAGATCTCAATATGTATATTTTGGAGGAAAGGTGGAAGAGGGGAGATATGATAGAGACATTTAAATACCTCAATGGAATAAATGCCCAGGATGCAGCCCTTTTCTAGTTGAAAGGAAGCTCTAGAATGAGGGGCCATAAGATGATGATAAAAGGGGATAGACTCAGGAGTAATCCGAGGAAATATTTCTTTGTGGAAAGGGTGGTGGATGCATGTAACAGCCTCCTATTAGAGAACTGTATCTGAATTCAAAAAAGCATGGGACATAAGAAATGCCATACTGGGTCAAACCAAGTATCCTGTTTCCAACAGTGGCCAATCCAGGTCACAAGTACCTGGCAGGTTCCCAAGAAAAGGTACACAGGTTCCACAGTGTTTGTCCTGGGGTAATGTGTGGATTTCCCAGGGTAAGCATGGATCTCTGAGGAAGAAGGGGGGATTGTAGAACTTAATAGTTCTTATGGATGAGCAGCCTGGATACAGTGCCTTTTGAAAGTATTCGTCCCCTTGGGTTTTGTCCTTTTTTGTCGCATTACAACCTGGAATGAAAACGGAGGTTCATTTGGATGTTAGGTAATGGACCTAACAATGTAGTCCAAATTGGTGAATTGGAATGACAATAAAATACCTTGTATATATAAAAAAACCAAAACAAGTAAAAATGGAAAAGTTGTAATTGTATATGTATTCATCCCTTTTCTATGAAACCCCTAAATAAGATCTGGTCCAACCAATTAACCTCAGAACTCACATAATTAGTTGATTAGGGTCCACCTGTGTGAAATCAGTGTCATATGATCTGTCACATGATGCCTGTATAAATATACCTGTTCTGAAAGGCCCCTGATTCTGCAACACCACTAAGAAAGCAACGTGAAAACCAAGGAGCACTCCAAACAGGTCAGAGACAAAATTGTAGAGAAGTATAGATAAGGGTTGGGTTATAAAATAAATATCCCAAATTCTGAATATCCCACGGAGCACCATTAAATCCATTATAACAAAATAGAAAGAATATGGCACCACTACAAAACCTGACAAGAGAAGGCCACCCACCAAAACTCACAGACCGGGCAAGGAGGGCATTAATCAGAGATGCTACGAAGACACCAAGGATAGCACCAAAGGAGCTCCACAGCAGAGATGGTATCTGTCCGTAGGAACACTTTAAGCTGTACACTCCACAAAGCAGGACTTTTTGGAAGAGTGGCCAGAAAAAAAGCCATTGCTTAAAGAAAGAAATAAGAAAACACATTTGGAGTTTGCACATCAGCATGTGGCAGACCCCCCAAACACATGGAAGAAGGTTCCCTGGTCAGATGAGATGAAAATTAAACTTTTTGGCCATCATGAGAAACGCTATGTTTGGCACAAACCCAACACTTCCCATCACCCTGAGAACACCATTCCCACTGCAAAACAGTGAGGATGTTTTTCATCAGCAGGGACAGGAAAACCGGTCAAAATTGATGGGATGATGGAGGGAAATTCTTGAGGAAAACCTGGATACGAAGGTTCACCTTCCAGCAGGACAATGACCCTAAACATACTGCTAAAGCTACACTGGAGTGATTTAAAGGGAAACATTTAAATGTCTTGGAATGGCCTAGTCAAAACCCAGACCTCAATCCATTTTGACAATCTGTGGCATGACTTGAAGATTGCTGTACACCAATGCAACCCATCTAACTTGAAGGAGTTGGAGCAGTTTTGCCTTGAGGAATGGGTGAAAATCCCAGTGGCTAGATATGCTAAGCTAATAGAGACATTCCCCAAGAGACTTGCAGCTGTAATTGCAGCAAAAGATGGCTCTACATAGTATTGACTTGGGGGGTGGGGGGAGAACACCTATGCACACTCATGATTTCTGGGTGTTTTTTGTCTTACTTATTATTTGTGTCACAATAGAAGATAGTTTGAACCGTCAAAGTGATAGGCATGTCGTGTATATCACATGGTGCTAACCCCCAAATCTCCATTTTAATTCCAGGTTGTAATGTGACAAAACAGGACAAACACCAAGGGGATGAATACTTTCACAAGGCACTGTAGGCCATATGATCTATATCTGCTGTTTTCTATGGTGGTAAATTGCCAGATTCTTTAGAGTCTTCAGTATTTAAACCAATAAAAGGAATGCAATATTAATGATTCTTCTTCCCTTCATCCCATTTATAATTTTCTGCTGCTAGGAAAATTAATTGAACAAATGGTTAGGTCACAATTAGATCCGTAGCAATATGGGTTTCACAGAGAACATACTGTGGTGTAGAAACATTATTGATTTCCTTATTAGATTCTTTAATTAAAGGAATCGATAAACCAAGCGCTTCATTTCTGTTAATCTTCATAGATATATGTCCCGGGTCGATTCAGTAATTCACTGCTTATTATTAGAAAGACGGAGATCTATTGGAATTGGTGGAACCTGACTTGGTTCTCCTCTTTTCTGTCCAGTAGACAACAAAATACTTTAAAAAAATGAAACCTCATTACGAAGAGGTGTGCCAGAAGGCTCTGCCTTGTCTGCAGCGTTATTTAATGTTTATGTCTCTCTACTTAACTCTCGCAATAATTGACATAATAATTAATTTTGAATGTATGCTGTGACATCTTAGGGGTTTGCTTATTTAGCTGTGGTAGTGACTTCCATGCGTTATCAATGGGGCTGCGGCTCTGATATCGCACGGAAGCCGCTACTGCAGCTAAGTAAACAAACCCCTTTTTGTTTCTGCCGTTCTCAATAGGACCTGCAAACCGTATAAATGTTGGTTAGTGGGATATTCAGCAGCAGTAACATGGTTAGTGCCACTGAATATCCGCAGGTGCTGCCGCTGCATGGTTAGCATCGGGGCTTGTCATGAGTGCTCTGGGGCAGGGCGGAGGTGGCATCGATCGCTAACCAGACAGCGGTGATATTGAGCCATTGCTTGGTTAGCGGCCTGTAGTTAAAGTCAAGTGCGGAAAATGCTGATCTATCTTTACCCATGGAGGCTAACCAGACAGTGGCTCAGTATCATTGCTGCCCAATTAGCTTCCAGGATCTGCAGCTACCCCGGATATTCATATACGGCTCTGGCATTCAATATATGGTGTTAGTATTCAGCGATGACGGCTATGCGCTTTACAAACGCTGGCCGCTGCTGCTGAATATCGGGCCGTTGTTTCCTAGTAACCTTTCTAGGGTGTCCTAGCAGCCTTCCTCTTACTCCACTGTGTTTCTGGCCTTCTAGTGTCTTCATTTCAGCTTGTCCAGTTTCGTCCCCCCCTCCCCCCCCCCCCCCCTGTTTTTAACTCTTCTCACTTGTTCTCACTTTAACCTCAGGACATTTAGGGTAAATCCACTTATATAAAGTAGGCCCATCATGCTGCAGTTATGACCCTCTCTTTGTAATATTGGGGGGGGATAGTCAGCAGTGGTGGCTAACTGCCACCACTGAAACCTAAACCCAGGTATTCAATGCCGGGGTCATATCTGGCGCCAGCACCGAATACCCAGGTTGCCCGGATTGGCAGGAAGATAATCAGGCAGTGGCGATATTCATTCGCTGCCTGGTTAGCTTCTGCGGTGAAAGTTAGGCCGGCCTTTGCTGCACCCTACCTTCACCACTTTACCATAAACAGGCAAGGGTTTAATATTGCTGCTGTCTGGTTATCGCCAGGCACCATCCCTGGACCGTCCCCAGAACGCCTTGATATTAACTGGTTGCATTGGGGTGTGCAGCAGCGCAACTTGGGGATCTTCAGCGGCACTAGCTCCTGGATTCGGGGATTAACGCGGTTAGCTGCTCTGCTAACCATGTTAATCCCTTTGAATATTGGATTGGATATTTATAAAGCCATCTCAAGAGGAAGCAATTCATTTTTAACAAATCTTCTCTTGTTATTGTTATGCTTAGAAATGCATAAAGATACAGAAGATATTCTCCATGGATTCAGGAAGTGGAAAAACATGTGCCTTTGCCCTACTCAGAACCCAAGAAAAAGAGAAGATAAAATATTTGGGAACGACGGTGCTTAAGAACTCTAACATGGTTTGACAGTGCTGCGTTTAGCAGTGGGCAAGTTAACTGCATGCCATTCTCAGGCTATTAGGGTATACAATCTGTGCAGCTGCATGGGGTGTCATGCTCAAGGGGACACATACCACTTCCTCCCTCTCCATGCATCCTTCATGGCTGAAGCCAATCTTATTTATTTTATTTTATTTATTTACATTCTCTTATATACCGCGCTATTCTGCATCAGTGCGGTTTACATTGAACAAACTGAAATTACATTGAACAGGGCATTATAACTTGGAGATAACTATTTTACAAGGAACATGGGCTATGGAGGGTTAAGTGGCTTGCCCAAGACCACAAGGAGCACCTGTGGGACTAGAAACCCCAGTCCTTCCGGCCCAAGGTTGCTGTTCTCTAGTGGGATTTGAACCCCTGATCTTCCAGCCTGAAGTACCTTGCCCCAACCACTAGGCCACTCCTCCAGGAAACTTCTCCCTGTGGCAGGTGGATGCAGAACTTAACCTGCAGCAGAACACTGGAGAAATGTGCATTCAGGAGGCAGAGCTGTGACTGTACCTACGCAAGAGGCTGAACTGTACTTGCAGCAAGCTGCTGCACCGAAGAAGCCAGTGCTGCTCCCAAATTAGGACGGAGGTGCTGCTGAAGGTGGGAGATGTAATAATTCTCTGCTGATAGCAGGAATGAGGCTTCTGTCTGTGGTGGTCGGTGAAGGATCATCCTTAGCTCATGATATCTCATTTTCATAGTCCAGTTTGGTTAGAGAAGTGGATTTTCAGAGTAGGAGCAGGAGCAGCCCAAGGGTGTTGCAGGGCCATGTGCGCACACGCATTGTGGGGCTTCATTTGCATAAATATTTGCATATCTACTGGGCCTCATTTGTATCAATCTAATTTATTTTATTTTAAAATGTATATGGTGCCATCTAAAATTTTAAGCAACTTTCAAAGGAGTCCTTCACAAGCCTCTTTTTTGTCCTAACAATAAATGGGTGTTGCTGCACTTAACCACATGTTCAAATTTGTGAAAGCACATTAACCTTTAGTAAACATGCTTCTTAATGAGTGTCTGAAAACCATTTGCATGTACAGTGAAGATAAAGAAAGGCTACTATATTTCTGCATTACTATCCTCCAATGCCAACTGTCCGGTGCATTACTACAAAACTCTGCTCATTTAGAACCCACAGCAAACTGGCCATATCATAACAGCACTATTAGGACTCATACAGCACCAAACCCTACTTATCAAAAGGTAGAGCTACAAATGTTAAACCAATACATCTTCTACTGGGAAAAGAGAACAAGTGGATCTGCTACACAGAAACTACACAAACAGAAAATAGCACAGTTCTGTCATACTCGCAAAAAACACAGATAATCACCAAATATAGAACAAGGGATCACAATTTAGAAATATGATGACAATAATTGAACTGGGAACCCCAAAAGCCAAACTTTGAATGCACCACAACAATGGACATAAAAAACTATGAAATTAATTTTCTCTTGTACTGAACAAAGTGCAAAGACAACAACAATGCACGTTTCCCAGAGCCGACATATTCCAGTTAATACATTCAAAATAAAATACTTTTTTCTACTTTTTGTTGTTTGGGCATTTTATTTTTCAATCACAATTGCCCCAGTCTCTCTCTCCTGCATTCTTCGTGTCTTCTGCTAACTCTCCAGTGTCTGCTGTCCATTTGTCATTTCTTCTCTCGACTCCTATTTCGTTTCCATTTTCTGTCTGCATCTGCTTCTGACATACTGCTCTGTCACTTTTTGTTCTTTTCTCCATTTCTTTCTTTACTCATTCATCCACTCAAATTTCAACCCTCTGCCCTCAAACTCCTTTTGACTTTTCATCTAGCAAGTTTCCATCCACTCTTCTAACCTTTAGCCCAGCCCCCCCCCATTTCTCATCTCACTCCTTCGCCAGTCTCTTATTCCTCTCTGTCTTTCACCCACTCCCCATTACCACATTTCAACCCTCTGTAATCATCATCTTCCTCTCACTCATCTCCTTGCCAGCTTCTCATGACCCCTCTCACGTAGTTCCATCAGGGGATTTCCCCCCTCTCTATCACCACCCCAATTCAGCATCTCTCGATCCCCTCACCCTTCTGCTTTACCCCCAAAGTTCAGCATCTCATGCTTTCTCTTCCACCTCCCCAGCCCTCCATATATCAGTTTTCTATCTCCTTCCCCTTCTCCATCCTCTCTCATAACTTAAAAAGGGGGATAGAGATTTTAAGTTATGAGAGAGAAGGGATATATTGTCCTGGGATGGGGAGGAACAAGGAGATAGGAGAGATGCAGGACCACTGCAGGGGGAGAGGATGGATAATAGGAAGGGGATAGAAAACTGATGGTATATGGAGGGGTGGGGAGGGCTGGGGAGGTGAAAGAGAAAGAATGAGATGCCGAACTTTGGGGGTAAAGCAGAAAGGTGAGGGATTGGGAGATGCTGAATTGGGGTGGTGATAGAGAGGGAGGAAATGGGGGGCCTGATGGAACTATGTGAGAGGGGTCATGAGAAGCTGGCAAGGAGATGAGTGAGAGGAGGATGGTGATTACAGAGGGTTGAAATGTGGTAATGAGGAGTGGGTGAAAGACAGAGGGGAATAAGAGGCTAGCGAAGGAATCAGATGAGAAATGGGGGAACTGGCCTGGAGGTTAGAAGAATGAATACGCACATATACATATATAAATATACACATATAGATATATCCTTCTAAATCTATATGTATATCTCCCCCCCCCCCCCATCCAGCATATCCCATCTCTTTTCTCCCTCTCTGTCCTCTCCCCTGGGAAAAGATATCGTGAGACACCATCCCTGGCATCTTCTTTTTCTGAGTCAGTGGCAGAAAGTTCTCATAGCACCATCCCCAGCTTTAGCTTTTTTTCTCTGGGTCAGCACTAGGGTTGCCAACTGGCCGGTTTTCAGCCGGCCTGGCCGGTTTTTCCATGGCCAGGCCGGCTGCCGGCGCAGAGGCAAAACCGGCCCTTGAAAAGCCAACCCTTTAACCTTTCCCACCAATCGTGGCTTCACAGGAACAGCCGCCAGCGTGAAGGTAAAGGCTCTTCACGCTGGCGGCTGTTCAGAGGGAGCCGGGGCCTCGCACGGGCTTCCCCGGCTCCCTCTAAAGCCTCAGACAGCCGCGGTTTTGGGGGGGGAGGCCAAGGACTGCCTGGGCTGTGATGGGGGGAGGGGGCCTGGACTGGAAAAGGGCTAGGAGGGGGGAATTTGACTGGAAATGGGTTGTGATGGGGGGGGGGGACCTGGACCAGAAAAGGGCTATGGGGGGGGGGGGACTTGGACTGGAAAGAATAGGGGTGTTGTGGGAGGGGACAGGGACTTGAAAAGGGCTATGGGGGGGGGGGACATGGACTGGAAATGGGTTTTGATGGGGAGGGGGACCTGGACTGGAAAAGGGCTAGGGGGGGGGGACATGGACTGGAAATGGGTTGTGATGGGGAGGGGGGACCTGGACTGGAAAAGGGCTATGGGGGGGGGGAACTTGGACTGGAAGAGGGCTATGGGGGGGGGGGGGAACTTGGACTGGAAATGGGCTGTGGCGGAGGGAGGGGGAACTTGGACTGGAAAAAGGCTGTGAGTAGGGGGACTAGGACTGGAAATGGGTTGTTAAGGGGGGGGGGACCTGGACTGGAAAAGGGCGAGGGGGGGGGGGGGCTTGGACGGGAAACAAAGGGGCTGTGTTGGGGAGGGGGACCTGGACTGTAAAATGGCTATGTGGGGGGGGGGGGATATGGACTGGAAATGGGTTTTGATGAGGAGGGGGACCTGGACTGGAAAAGGGCTATGGGGGGGGGGACATGGACTGGAAATGGGTTGGGATGGGGAGGGGGACCTGGACTGGAAAAGGGCTATGGGGGGGGGGAACTTGGACTGGAAATGGGCTATGGTGGAGGGAGGGGGAACTTGGACTGGAAATAGGCTGTGATTAGGGGGGCTAGGACTGCAAATGGACTGTGATGGTGGGGGGGGGGTAGGACTGCAAATGGGCTGTGATGGTGCGGGGGGACTCCGACTGCAAATGGGATGTGATGGGTGGGGGGCCTAGGACTGGAAATAGGCTGTGATGGGGGGACTTGGACTGGAAATGGGCTGTGATTGGGGGGGGGCTAGGACTGGAAATGGGCTGTGATGTGAGGGCTAGCACTGGAAATGGGCTGATGAAGAGCTGGAATAGGACTGGAAATGGGCTGATGTGGGGCATAGGAGAATGGGATTAGAAGGGAGTGGATGCTGGGTGGGTCTAGAACTATAAGGGAACTGATTTTGGGGGAGGACTAGAATAGATGGGGAATGAGTGGAGAGGGGAAAAATATTTTGTGTGGAAGAAAAGTCTATGATGGGCTGGGTATTGGGAGAGTGAGGGGCTTGAGAATGGAAGGGTGAAATTTAAATGGATGATAAAGGAATAAGGAAAGAATTGGGGGAAAGAGCAAAAGGGAAACAATCAGTATGTTAAAGCAGAAATAGAGAGAGAATGGAAAACATCTAAAAGAGAAGAAAGGACAAATGGATAGCTCGCAGAAGACACGAAGAAACCAGAAGAAAGTGACTGGAGCAATTGCAACTGAAAAATAAAACGCCCAAACAGAAGGTAGAAAAATACTTTTTATTTTGAATTTATTAGCTGGAATATGTTTGGTCTGGGAAGTGTGTATTGATAACATCTTTGCGTTTTTGTTTAGTGCAAGAGGAAATTACTTTATAGTTTTATTTCTCCAGTGTTGTACATTTCATGTTTGGATTTTGGGGTTCCCAGTTTAATTATTATCTGACTAAGGAAGTTAGCCTACACGTATCCTCGGTAATTTTTGTGGGTGGGGCTGGGGGCGGGGCAGGGGTGGGACTAGGGGCGGAGAATGGGTGGAACATGGCGAGCCACAGGTGTCGGGTTTTTCTCGGTGAAAAAGCTGGTAACCCTAGTCAGCACATGCACTGGAAGTGAATGCTACAGGCAGCACTGGCTGATGTTGCTGACTTAGAGAAAGAAAGCTAAAACTGGGGATGGTGCATCATGATCTGGAGCTGCATGCATAGCGAGTTGTACCAGCTCCTGGGCCAACCATCTGAGTCTGTCAGACGGCTGCCTGGGTGAGAATGTTCACAGTCTTGGCAAGTGTATATGTCAATATGATTTGCAAGGGATTGTGGGCAATGCAGTCCATTCACACCCGACACAGCTGCTCACAATAATTTAGTTGTGCTCAAGTGTAAAGCCAATAAGATATTTATTTATGGGGTTATTTCTCCCAACACAGATATGCTTGGTAGCACATAAATCAGGATACTTGCTTTCAGTGTTAAACTTGGAAAAACAAAATCAGGAAAACAACATTTGAACTTGTCAGTCAATCAAAGCAAAAGAAATAAGACCTGGTTGGTAACAAACTGGTCTTTTCTGTAGGCTTTAGCTAATATTTTCTTAGCAGTGTATCAAACAACAAACAAAAGCCACAAAGAAAGGAAAAACTGTTCTTTTCAGGTTAACTTCTTATATCTTCCCACATAGATTCAGAAGTGATTCCCTCAGAGCTCACAAGCAATTAGGTAAGGCTCAATTGCTAGCAGTTACCCAGCTGAAACCCCTTAGCTGGCTTGCTTTCTACTGCGTGGCTAAAAATCCTACTCAGGAGCTTTTCTGAGCAGATTAAAGAAGAAGTTTGTATTTCTTTGTGATGGTTACTGTACTTTGTAACAGAAAATTACCAAAGGAGTTTAGACAGAGAGCAGTCCATGTAAACACAGCCTTCATCTGCAATCCCTCCCCCTTCTTCAACAATCATGGGTTCAATATCATGGATTGGCACAGATGAATCTCCCAATGGAGCACTTTCAGGAGAATACTTGTTTCCCTGCTGTCTTTCAAGGTTATAGCTAGGGCATAGATCAGTGTTCATACCTGAGTTTCCATTGCTGTTAGAGTTCCTCTCTATATAGCCTGGCCAGTATGTAGTCCAGTTCCTATGTCCAGCCTTCCAATCCAGATCCCTGGACACTGGGTCTCTCTTCACATGCCTTCTGGCACGGGTCTTAGGGTCCCTTCCACGTGCAGCCGTCTCCCTCACAGGTACCGTCTGGAGATTCCTAGCTCTGCAGCACCATTCCTCTGGCTTTCCCCAGTCCAATGGTGTATGCTGGCCCTTGGAATGCCTCCCAGTATATGTACTGCTCCGGACTCTTCTAGACCTCTCAAAGGCTTTTCTCTTCTTTCTTCCAAAGGGTTTCTTGCCCTCTCTGTCCGTCCGGCTTGGCTTCTGCTTCTGATGATCCTCCAGATGAAACTGAGGATGAGGATATCCAAGTTGATCATGAAGATGATGATGATCCTGAGGATCTGTAGAATAAACTCTACCTTTATTCTGCTTAGATGAGTGCTCCTCCCTAACACAGCGCAGCTGTGCTGAATCAGGCCCTGCCCTTTGAGATGAGTGCTTGGGGATTACCTCATAGCCCTCCTGATTGAACACACATTTCCCCACTTCAGCTCCTCTAATGGCTGTTGGAAACCTGGTGCATTCTGGGACTGGTAGTCTTTTATGGCAAAATTCTGTTTTCTTATTTCTACCAGAACTGACAGGTTGCTTGTTCAGAGTCACTTCACCTTTTCTATAGCTCCTTCCTGAGCTATGATAAGCTTCCTTATCACAAGTCCCCACTTAGTCTCCCCATAGCCAGCCAATCTTAGATTCTGCCTTCTTCTTTTCTACCACCCAATTTTAAGGTCTCCACTTAAGTTCCATTCCCTACTGTCCCCATCTCCTTGTCCTCAGTACCACCTCCTACATCCCTTCCACACACCCACTCAACTACTTCCTTCACTGATATTCTTTAACCCTGCCGTTCCTTGTTCTTACCCCAGAATTCATTCTTATGCCCCTCCCTCTCAACTGTTCCCTCTGTATGACCTTTTTTCTTCTCCCCCACACAAAATATCTGTCCCCCTTTTCATTCTCATTCCCCCCCAGCTTTTGTTTCTCCTCCCAGTCTGTCCAACCCCTTCCAGTCCCCCAGCCCCAGCCCCTTCCAGTCCTCCCCCAGCTCCCTTCTAGTTCCAGCTCCTCCCAGAATCCGCTCTCTTACAGTCCCATTCTTCCCATTCCCCAGTATAAGCCCATTAACAGTCCTACCCCCCAGTATCAGTCCCCCTCCAGTCCCAGTCCCTTCCAGCATCATCTTCCTTCCAGTCCCAGTCCCTCCATCCCCCAGCATCAGCCCATTTCAAGTCCTAGCCCCCCAGTATCAGCCCCCTCCAGTCACAGTCCCTCCCAGTATCATCTCCCTTCCATTCCCAGTCCCCAGCATCATCCCATTTCCAGTTCTAGTCTCCCAGTATGTCCCTCTCCAATCCCATTCCCTCCCAGCATCATCTCCCTTTCAGTCCCAGTCCCCCCATCCCCCAACATCAGCCCATTTCCAGTCCTAGCCCCCAAGTCTCAGTCCTCCTCCAGCCCGTCCCTCACAGCATCATCTCCCTTCCAGTCCCTGTCCCCCTGCATCAGTCCATTTCCAATGCTAGCACCCCCTTAAGTCCCAGTCCCTCCCTGCATTATCTCCTTTTCAATCACAGTCTCTCCATCCCTCAATTTAGCCCATTTTGTGTTCTAGCCCCCAGCAGCAGTCCTCTTCCAGTGCCAGTGGCTTCCCCTCCCATATACAAACATGGCCCCACACTATGAGCGGTCCCACATGCCTGACCTGCTTTAGAGGGAGCCGATGAGGCCCGAAGCCCAGCTCCCCAGCTCACCTCTGCACAGCTGTGGGAGCATTTGCTTTTACTCCTGCAGCTGTGCTAAATCACAGCCTCCAGCACCGCTGAGTTTGTAGAGGTTAAACAGGGGCACTTCCTGGAGTACACCTTAGTCTGTATACATGTTCCTTGCTTTGTAGGCAACTTCACTATAACCAAGATAATATCATCTTTCTTGGTGTCATCTTGGATAATCAGCTCTCCTTTGCTGCACACACTGATTTTTTGGTTAAGCATGATAAAGTATCTAATTAAATGATAAAAAAAGGATTTAATAAGTATGAGGATAAACTCCAGCAAACACTATTTGGATTCGAAAGTCTTACAGTCACTTATGCTAAATTGCCTGGATTATTGTAATTCATTGTTAATATAGGTTTTCCACAGTATCACATAAAACGTCTTTAACTTATCCAAAATATGGCTGTCAAATTACTATATAACGGCAAATATTTTTACTGTGCCCCACTTCTATTGATCGAACAGCATTGGCTACCAATACTTAGTCGGATCAAATTCAAAATTCTACTCTCTCACCGTACTTTCTGTACTGGAGTTCCACATTATTTTTCCCCTCATTTAATCCTCTATTCTCTGATATCTAGGTTCTTCTCAGATGATTCTCTTTGGTAGTCCCATCCCACCATAAGTTCAAATTAGTTTGGACTAGAGACTGCCTTTTCCTTCCAAGCACTGTTTTTATGGAATTTCCTATCCCTAGATATCAGAACTGAAACTTCCTCAAAGAAATTTAAAAAAATTATTACATAGAAACATGCTGTCCTTCTATATCAGCCCTCTGTTTTCCTTTAAAGATCTTCTGTGTTTGTCCCATGCTTTTTTTGAATTCAGATACGGTCCTCATCTCTACTACCTCCACTGGGAGACTATTCCACGTATCTACCACTCTTTCCATAAAGAAATATTTCCGCATATTACTCCTGAGTCTATCCCCTTTCACCCTCATCCTATATCCCCTCATAGAAGAGCTTGCTTTCAGTCGAAAGAGGCTCTTCTTGTGTGCATTTATGCCACCGAGGTATTTAAACATCTTTATCATATCTCCTCTATCCTGCCTTTCCTCTAATATATACATATTAAGATCTTTAAGTCTGTCCACATATGCTTTATAATGAAGACCACTAACCATTTCAGTAGCCACCCTCTGCACAGACTCCATCCTGTTTATATCTTTTTGAAGGTGTGGTCACCAGAATTGTACTCCAAATAAGGTCACACCAGAGACTTATACAGAACCATTATCACCTCCTTTTTTCTGATGGCCATTTCTCTCCCTATAGACCCAAGCATCCTTCTGGCGTTTACAGTCACCTTTCTACCTGTTTAGCCACTTTAAGATCATCAGAAACAATCATGCCCAGATCTTGCCCTTTTTTCATGGACATAGAAACATAGAAATATAATGACAGAACAAGACCACATGGCCTATCTAGTCTGTCCTTCCATATCAACAACTACAACAGTCCCCTTTTTTCCTTTAGAGATCCTCTGTGTTTGTCCCATGCTTTTTTAAATTCAGTTACTGTCCTCATCTCTACCACCTACACTGGGAGACTATTCCACGGATCCACCACTCTTTCCGTAAAGAAATATTTCCGCAAATCACTCCTGAATCTATCCCCCTTCACCCTCATTCCATGTCCCCTCATAGCAGAACTTGCTTTCGATTGAAAGAGACTCTCCCCCTGTGCATTTATGCCACGGAGGTATTTAAACATCTCAATCATATCACCTCTATCCCGCCTTTCCTCTAAGGTGTACATATTAAGATCCTTAAGTCTGTTCTCATATGCTTTATAATGAAGACCACTAACCATTTTAATAGCCACCCTCTGCACCGACTCCATCCTGTTCACATCCTTTTGAAGGTGCAGTCTCCAGAATTGCACATTATACTCCAAATGAGGTTGCACCAAAGACTTATACACAGGCACTATCACCTCCTTTTTTCTGCTAGCCATTCCTCTCCGTATGCACCCAAGCATCCTTCTAGCTTTTGCCGTCGCCTTTTCTGTTTAGCTACTTTAAGTTCATCAGACACAACCACGCCTAGGTCCTGCTCTTCTTTAGTGGACAAAAGTACTTCACCCCCTATACTATATTGCTCCCTTGGATTGCTGCAGCCTAAATGCATGACCTTACATTTTTTTAACATTAAATCCCTGCTGCCAGTTTCTAGACCATTCTTCAAGCTTAGCTAGATCCCTCCTCATGTTATCTACACCTTCCTGGGTGTCTACTCTATTGCAGTTTTTGGTATCATCCACAAAAAGGCAAACCTTACCCGACAGCCCTTCCGCTATATCACTAACAAAGATGTTAAAAAGAATCGGACCAAGGACAGATCCCTGGGGCACACCACTGGTAGCCTCCTTCTCCTCAGAGTGAGCTCCATTTACCTGTACTCTTTGTCGCCTCCCACCCAACCAATTTCTAACCCAAACAGTAACTTTAGGCTCAGTTTGTTTATAAGTCGCCGGTGAGGAACAGTGTCAAAGGCTTTACTGGAATCTAAATACACCACATCTAGGGCTCTCCCTCAGTCCAACCCCCTGGTTACCCAGTCAAAGAAATCAATCAGATTTGTCTGACAAGAAGTACTATGCCCCCAACACTGTACCGCTCCCTTGGATATTGCAGCCCAAATGCATGATTCTGCGCAATTTAGCATTAAATCTCAGCTGCCAAATTCTTGACCGTTCTTCAAGCTTAAAAAGTTATTTTTTGCCCTTCTTATGCCGACTATTTCTGACTTATTTTCCCTGCGTTAATAGTTCAGGTCTCCCCTTGAATTCGAGTACAACTCAGTGCCACCTACCTTTTGCCTCTTAGCTACAGTATGTTTTATTGTCTCTCTCATATCACCCCTACAGTCTTTTGGTTTTGTTTGGATGCGTTTTATACTTGGATTTGTTACTTAGGAGTGGAGGAGTAGCCTAGTGGTTAGAGCAACAGCCTAGAACCCACTGGTATCCCTTGTGACTTTAGGAAAATCACTTTACCCTCTATTGCCTCAAAAAAAAAGGCCTGCCAATTTACATCTGGTCATACCTTGTCAATAAAACCCTGAGGCTGCTGGGTCACCAAGAGTTAGCATTGATTTGATGGCACTTAAAAAAAAAATGGTTACGTCCTGTATGGTTGATTATCCATTTTTATATTTTAATTGTAAACCACCATAATGTGAATGCCATATTTTCAAATGGCGGTATAACCAATACTTATGAATGAATAAATAAATACATTTCACAGGCTGCTAACTAATATTTCTGCTGGTCAAAGCTCACACTCAGAAATTCACAGTCCCTTAAGGCTTCCAATAGTCAAGGGCTCGGGTTATTTTTGTTTTCCTTCCTAAAGGCTCCAGGTCAAACAGATTGTAGTCATAGTTATGCCTTGTAAATTGCAATTCCAGATCTATGGTTAGGGAATAATGATAGGCAACAAGGTTAACAGCAGTTCCTGGGAAAAGCCAGTGGACTTGAAGCACTTGGCATCTTAAGGCCCACAATTCAAAAGGGTTTATATATTTAACTGTCTATCTATGAATTTTCAGCAGTGAAAATTCTTAAGGACTACAAAGGCACTATCCGGGATGGAGCTGTTATCTGTATAGCTCGTATATGGATAGCAGCTGAATATCACTGGCTATCCATAGAGTGCCAGCACTCATCATTGTATGCGTATGTTCAGCACCACTGCTTCTGCAGATAGCAACACTAAATAAACATAAAATATTTAGATGCTATGGCCAGAATTTTAAAAAAAGCACTGACCGTGGTATTTGAATATTGACCTTCTGGAAGTGGTACCTAAGGGGCACTGGACTGGTGAGCTCTGCAATTCAGCATCATCCCTGCAGACTGCTGAATCTCACTCCTGTCTCCTCTCCATGTGCGTTGCTATGTCTATCCAAATCCTTTATGTGCAGCCCTATGAAGCGCATTCCAAGTCTGCATCTTTCTTTCATCTCTCCTGATTGGTTCAGAGCCAGGAAATTGAGTTCGCACATCCACAAGTTTACCCCATGCTTGTTCGTAGCCACTATCTTTCTTTACTTCCAGCTTCAGGATCCTGAATAAAAATGGTTGAAAATGACATCCTATAACATAAACCAGGAAAGGGGAAAGGATTACAAACACATACTATTGTGTAAATTATTTTATTTAATTTTAATGATGGCTTGCAACACAGAATAGTGGAAGGAGAGAAAATTCCCTAGCTATGTGTTCCTATATACCATTTTAACACATGACCAGGAGGAAGCTGTGAACTCTGTGAAGATTTGAGGTATGTGAAGTATTTTGCATAGCACTGGAAAAGCTGATATCATTATTTAAATACATTTTATAAGTGCTGTATAAAGGACCTTTGTCTGTATCTTTCTCACTACGTATGGGCCTGATGGATCAAAGGATTTTACCTTTTCAGGGGGCAAGGCAATGTGCTAAATTACAAAGATTTTCCCCAAAATGACTTTGCGCCACAAGACGTTCTCCCACAGTTCAAGGTCATTTAAATTACGTAAGTAGAATCACAGCTTCCATATCAGCATGCTAGACCAGTCCAGACAAATGGGTTGTGTTCCCCTACCAGCAGATTGGTGGAGACAAAATCAATGAAAAACCCAGGTTTCAATGACATCACTCCTATGCCTCTATTCGCCTCAGCCACCAGAAGTCCCTTCAGTATTTCTTTGCCTCCAGCAGATGGTGAATGGATATTCCCCTCTCTGAAAAAAATCTGAGGATTCAGAGGAAAAGATTGATTAAATGCCCGTGAACAACCACCTTAAGAAATAAGCATGACTCTCTCATTTGAGCGCAATGTGTGAGGCTCCACTAGACTGCTGTCTTTTTGGTAGACATAGGATAAGGGAAAATTGGTTCAACTCCACACACTTTTGATAAGAGCCTGTTGAGCAGTCACAAAATTGGAAGGATTTGGAAGCATGCAGCAGCCTCACACAACCTCAGCACTCTCTCTCTCCTCCTCTGTCCCCCCCTGCTGTCTCCTGAAGATTGCAGAAGGCTCTCAGAGGGATCTGCCTGACAGCCACCTTAAACACAGTGCTGCACAGCCAGCCAGTAACACAGTTTCAGGGAGTAGAGCTGAGCCCAGCACGGATCCTCTACCCGGAGCTCTCAGGGAGCGAGTACCAAGACTTGACCTTGTCATTGTCCTTGTTAAGGGCTCCCGATTCCATCTTCCTGGGATGCAATTCAGGGTGGACCGCTGATGACCATTAGAATGGTGTGGGGGTTTCCTGCTGTTTTCTGCACGCGTTAATAGCGTTTTTACCTATTGTGTGCCTGGTGGTCGCAAGGTCCTAATACATGTTCCATCCAATTGGCTCCAATGTATGCTCCTTCCTTAGCACCATTAATGTGCATTGCATAAAAGTGCAGTTAACGCGCATCTTTGGGCTACCGCAGTCTTAGTGTAACTGTAGTGATACTTGCCTAACTCTCTGTCTCTTTTTCCAGGAAACGCCGTTTGACCTGTCGCAAGCGAGGTGCCTCATCCCTGGATTTTGGACTCTGCTCTCCTTGCATGGCAGCTTCTGAGATCTCTGTAGGGCCTCCTTCCCCTCTCTCAGTCAGGGGATGCAGTTAGTCCGACCTTGCCTGCCAGGACAGGAGGTGACAGATGGTGCTATGGATAAGGATATTCAGCTGGCTGAAAGATCCAGCAACTGTGTTGTGAACTGCTCATCATCCTGTAGGGCAGGGGTGGCCAGCTCCAGTCCTGGTGCACCACAATCCAGCCTGGTTTTCAGGATGTCCCTAATGAATACCACCAGGAAAAAGCAAGGCGTGGATACAAGTTATTTTTTATTTTTTTATTTTCTATTTATGCAATTTACATTTTAAACATCAGTCACAATGTTTACAGAAAAGATGTCATCTTGTAATACACATTCAGAAAAAGACTATATCATAACAAAGAAGAATACTCAAGATACAAGTTATTTTATTGAATAATTCACCCCCAATTGGCCTCCCTGGGAGTGAATTATTCACTAAAATAACTTGTATCCACACCTCGCTTTTTCCTGGTGGTTGCCACCCCTGCGAGTGTGCAGTGTTGTTTGCGGTGGTCTGTTTCCCTAATGAATATTCATGAGATATATTGCATACAATGGGAGGCAGTGGATGCAAATATACCTCATGAATATTCATTAGGGACATCCTGAAAACCAGGCTGGATTGTGATGCACCAGGACTGGAGTTGGCCACCCCTGCTCTAGGGGGTCTGTGGTGGCTGTGCCCCTGGCTTTGGGGAATCATTTCCGAGAGGAGGGCTTCTGTACTCTGGATTGTCCTCCCCGGAATTCTTTTCCTTTTTGCACAGGCCTGGTCCTTCTGGCATGGAAATTCAGATCCTGTGGCCTCTGGGTACCCCTGGGCACAGTCTCTGTGGGGCAGGCTGAGAGTGGAAACCCTGTTTGATTATGTTTGGCTAAGCGTCCCCGGTGAGGAATGCCCCCCTGGAGATGGGGAACAGCTGGGAGCTATCTGAGATTTTGACTATGACTCGGATTCAGATGGCTTGGTACTGGGCTCTGATTTGGATGAAAATCAGACTACCAGAGGATTGTGCAGAGGCTAGAGTGATCCACCTATCTCAGAAGGAGGAGCCAGTGGCATTGATTTCCAGGGTCTCATCCACTTTGACTTTGACAGATGCTTCTGGCATGGAGCAGGAACAGAAGGTACACCCGCTCCTTCAAGGGGTGTGAAAATCCACTACTGTTTTCCTTTTCTCGGATAAGATCCGATCAGAGTGGGACTCTCTCAGCTCCCTGCTTAAAGAGTTTAGGGTGTGTAAGAAGATCCCCACTCTCCCAGAGGAGTTGTGCATCGAGTGGTTTGGCATTCCCAAGATGGATGTGCAGGTTACAGCGATTACCAGATGGTCCACCATTCCTGTGGAAGATGGATCAGCTTTAAAGGATTCTCTGGATCATAAAGTGGATTCGCTGCTGAGAAGTCAGTTTACCGTGGTGGCTACTATTCTGCAGCTGGTGGTATGTACCAGCCTGATATCTCGAGCCCTGCTCCAGTGGATTCAGTCTCTTTTGCTGGATGATGCTACCCCTCTTTTGGAGTCGGTTACAGCCTTCCTTTCTGATGCTATGTATGACCTGGTATGGCTTGGCAGCCAGGGATGGTACCCTGATAATGGTGTCATGATTCTGGATTAGCTTTGGCACTGGGCTGAGGACACCTCTTCCAAAGTCCAGTTGGCCCAACTGACTTTTAATGGGAAGCTTGTGTTTGGAGTCAATTTGGAGACGCTGGTGAAGGATCTGAGCAAGACAAAGTCATACCGACTTTCAGAAGACAGGTCCAAGGGACCTGTAAAGCAGGCTGGTGCCCCTTTCTCTGCAGCCTCTGCTCTATTGAGGGCAAGGTGGTCAGATTCTCAGAGGTTTCAGGACTCTCGTTATTGACCTGGGAAACGTTCTTCTCTGCTTCTGGGTTTTGGGCTTGTTCTCAGTACTTTTGTCAAGCGCGTGGACCCAGGGTGGTCCCTTCCAAAGAAGGACCCTCCTGGGCTACACAATGAAGGTTTGGGTGTCCATTCCTTGGTTCTTCTGGTTGGAGACAGGCTTTGCCTTTCTTTCAGGAATGTGCCCAGGTTACCAAGGATCGCTGGGTGTTAGATGCCATTCAGCTGAACTATGTCCTGGAATACAAAGAGCCGATTCTAGATGCTTTCAACATTTCCCCTTATGGGTCTGTGATCAAAAGTGCTGCTGTGCAGACTACCTTGGATAAGTTGCTATACCTGAATGCGGTGGTGCCCTTCCCTCTGGACAAATGGGCAAGGGCAGATACTCCATCTATTTTGTGGTGCCAAAAGAGGACAGTTCCTTCTGGCTCATTCTGGTCCTCAAGGGGGTCAATGTGCACTCATGCGTCCTGTGCCTCCGGATGGAAACCCTGTGCTCCGTGACTCAAGCAGTACGCCAAAGGGAGTACTTGGCTTCTCTGAATCTGGTCAAGGCATATTTCATATCCCAATTTGGGTGGATCACCAGAAGTATCTGTGTTTTTCCATGCTTGGCTCTCACTATTAGTTTGCCACCTTCCCTTTTGGGCTATCCACAGCCCCAAGGACTTTCTCCAAGGTCATGGTGGTGGTGGTGGCTGTGTTGCCAATGGATCTGTGTCCATCCCTATCTGGATGACTGGCTCAACTCAGCCTATTCCCTTTCAAAAGCATCTCAGTGGCGTCTTGAGTGGGGTCCTTTTTGGAAAGCCTTGGCTGGGTGATCAATCAGGGAAAGAGCCAGCTGCTGCCTTCCCAGTCCTGAAGTTTCTGGGAGCACATTTCAACACTCGAGTGGGCAGAGTTTTTAGGAGAAAGTTAAAAGACTGTTGGATTGCCTGACACTGTTCTGTGTGCAGCAGGCTCCCAGAGTCTGGGATTATCTTGAGCTCCTTGGATTGATGGTGGCAACCATAGAGATGGTGCTGTGGGTGCATGCTCACATGCGACCACTCCAGTGGTCCTGGTTGATTCAATGGTCCTCACGTTCTCAGGAGTTCAAGCACAGGCTTCCGCTTCCATTGATGGTGAAGGCCAGCCTGCAGTGGTGGCGGCAGCCCTGCCATCTGAGGAAAGTTATACCGCTGAACGATTTCTCCTGGACGATCGATGCCACTTTCTCACAGTGGGGAGCTGATTGCCAAGATAGTAAGGCTTGGGGCCATTGGAACTGCAGGAAAGCGATGTGGCTCATCAACTACCTCGAGGCAAAGGATCTTCTGTGTTTCCGGCCCCTGGTCAAGGGCCGGGTGGTCTGAGTGTTTTCAGATAAAGCCATGGTAGTGGCTTATGTCAGTCAGCAAGGAGACATGAGGAGTGCCAGGGCAGCTCTGGAGATGGCTCTCCTGTTTGCCTGGACGGAGAAGATCCTCCTAGCCTTGTCGGCCTGGCACATTGCCGGGGTGGACAATGTGGAAGTGTACTTCCTCAGCTGGCTGTCTCTGAATCCTGTAGAGTAGGAATTGAATCAGGAGGCTTTTCAGTTGATTCTGTGCTGCTGGGGTTACCCCGAAATGGATCTGATGGTGACCCGCTACAATGCCAAAGTTTACCGCTTCTTCAGTCCCCACATGGAGTCGGGGTACGAGGGTGTCAGTGCCATGTTAATTGTTTTCTATCATGTTCACATGTTCAATGTAAACTGTTCCATGTAATAAGTTGTTATATTGTAAACCGCGCTGATTATGAATATTGCGGTATATAAAACCAAATAAATAAATACATAAATAACCTAGCCTTGGCCAAGTCAGCAACTGCTGTGCATGTTTCCACCATGGCCCCTAGTGGGCATGTGATTCAGTGTATAGAACACCACCCAGGCAGGATTGTTCTGGTGACGCCGGATTGGCCGAGAACAGCGTAGTTCAGAGACCTAATGCAACTCCTTCAGGTGCCTCCTCTTCGATTGCTTCTGTCTCTGGGCCTATTGCAAGAGGGACCGATCATCCTGAAGAACCCAGTTCCCTTCTCACTTAAGGCATGGTTTGAAAGGAAATGGCTAGTGCGTAAGTGCTACTCTCCAGCAGTGTTCTCTACTCTGCTCGGTGCCCAGAGAAGGTCTACCAAGTTAGCATATGTATGGATATGGTGCCTCTTTGAGCGCTGGTGTGGTGCATGGCAGTTGGCTCCTGAGGCAGCCAAGGTGTTCTCCCTATTGGTCTTTCTACAGGATATCCTAGAGAAGGGCCTTTCCCTTAGATCCCTGAAAGTTCAGGTGACAGCTCTGGCCTGTTTCTGGAGTTTGGTGGTAGG
The DNA here is from genome assembly GCA_033557465.1 of Ichthyophis bannanicus. Lineage (NCBI taxonomy): Eukaryota > Metazoa > Chordata > Amphibia > Gymnophiona > Ichthyophiidae > Ichthyophis > Ichthyophis bannanicus. The sequence continues at coordinate 1,264,537,834 of CM066031.1, read as the reverse complement.
CAAGTCTCTGGCCTTGCAGCTCGACATCTCGTTTTCTCCAGGGGGTCAACGTCTGCATCCTGCCTTTCGGTCTGTGATTTCTTCTTGGTATCTGTGTTTGATGCTCAGGGTCCTGATGGCGGTGCCCTTTGAGCCATTGAAGTGCACTACCTTAAATGATTTGACGATCAAGATGGTCTTCTTGGTTGCATTTTGTTCCACAAGGTGGATTTCCAAGCTGCAGGCTCTGTCTTGCTGAGATCCTTATCTATCCTTTTCAAAGGAGGCAATTTCCATTCGGCCTGTGCCTTCTTTCTTGCTTAAGGTGTTTTCTCCCTGTCATGTGAACCAGGTGGTCTGCCTGCCCTCTTTCCTGAAGGAGCAGTGTTGGGGGAAGGATAAGAATCTTCGCCTGGTGGAGGTCCGGAGGGCGCTCTTCTGATACCTAGAGGTTACAAATTTCTTTCATAAGTCCACCATCATTTTTGTGCTGTTTGCTGGCCCACGCAAGGGTGAAGTGGAGGCCAAGTCGACTTTGGGGCACTGGAGGTCATTACCTGTTTGTATCTGTTGCAGAACCAGCTGGTTCTGGAGGGTTCTTGAGCCCATTCTACTTGAACACAAGCGTCCTCTTGAGTGGAGTGGAGCTCAGTAGACCATGCAGACATTGGTTGGGCAGCAATGTGAGTATCAGTTTTCACTTTTGTCAAGCATTACCACTTGGATGTACATGTGCAGACGGACACAGTCTTGACTCAAAGATTTTGTGGGATATTGTGTCTTCTTCCTGCCCAGTGGTGATGTAGCTTTGGTAGAGCGCACTTATCTGGACTAGTCTAGCAGGACAATATAGAAGGTGACATTTTACTTACCAGTTAATGTCCTTTCCTTGAGTCTTGCTAGACTAGTCCAGGGCCTGCTCCTAAAACTGTATTTGCTCTGTTCTTTTGCTGTGGTACCCTTGGGTCCGCTATGATTTTTTTTCCGCTTGGCTCTGCAAGTTCATCTTCTTCTGACAGCTTTCTGTTTATGCTTTCCTTTACATGGTACTTTAATGTTGATTACTCATTGTTGAGGCAGATAGAGGCACAGGAGTAATGTCATTAAAACCTGGACTTTTCATTGGTTCTTTGTTTCCATCAATCTGCTGGTAAGGGAACACAACCCACTTGTCTGGACTGGCATAGCAGGGCTCAAGAAAAGGACATTAACGGTAAGTAAAATGTCACCATTTTTCTTGCATTAAATTCCATGCAAAATTGTGGACTTTAGCACAAAATTTCACTTTTACACTCATAAGCTATTGAGTTTAAAAAAAAATGGATTTTTTGATTCATGTCTTCAAATCTGAGCTACAAGTTCAGTAGTTATTTCCATACCTGAGCAAGCTTACAATCTAAGCTGTACGAGTGGCGATGGAGAATGAAGTTACTTGTTCAAGATCCCAAGGAGCATTGTTGATAGAAGCAGGATTTGAACCCTAATTTTAGCCCATTGCTGTAACCACTAGTCTACTCATAGCATGACTTTTCAGATCATTGGTAATTTAGCATAAACCTTTCACACAGCTTTGCAAACAGTGAATTACACATATTTAAAATGGCAAATAGGCACAAAATTTGCCTTTATAGGGGTGCTTTTATAAGGGAAATAAGCATGTACGAGAACTGCATGCTTTAGAGGCTCTGTTAAAACTGTCATAAAAAGCAGGTGCACAGAGACATAGGAGGCAAGTTTATAACAGGGCACCTATCTGGAAAATCCAAAAGAACCCCCATTTTAAACATCTTTTGTAAAGGCAACATAGGCGTCTATGTGCTTTATAAAATAGACTTCCAAAACTAAACACGGTAGTGAACAAATGGCCATGTACAAATGTCATATCTGCTCTGAGAAAAAGATGTAACTGTGCATGTACCCTTGTATTTTATAGAATATACAGTTACATTGCAACTCTGCCCCTGCTGTGCCCAGATTGTGACCCTGGGCAGGATTGGTGGAAGAATACGAGGTGCCCTAGGCAAACATCATCCTTTGTGCCCTCCTGTTCGTGCTCCGCCCCCACTACCACCATTGCTGCCCTTCTCCAGGACCTGCGGCAGCAGCAATGGCTTCAAGCAGCCCCATGGCACTTGGCCTTCAGCACCAGAGATTTAGGTATTTGTACTTCTGCCCCGTCCGATGCTGATGCCACCCCCTGTGATTCCGACTTCCCTGTTTGCATGGGGGCAGAAGCACAAACAGCCTCACTATGCTGCATGTTTAGGTGAGCGCTGCGGGGCTGTTTGAAGATATTGCCATCGCCGCAGGTCTCAGAAAGGGGCAGCAATAAGCTGCCATTGGGCACTCTAGGCAACTGCCTAGTTCCCCTGATTGTCTTGCCAGCCCTGTGCCCAGGAAAACTACATGCAGACTGAGTAAAAGCATGTGTACTCTTTACGTGCACTTAATTTTTACATGTATATGCAGTCGTACACGTTTGTAAAAAAAAACGTTTTTTTGCATGAAAAAACAGTCTTTACATGAGGAAAAAGCTTTATAAAATTACCTCCATTTCATCTACTTTTACACAATATACACATTCCTAGGGATGAAGAATAGGTGGGGACAGTACTGGCACCTTATTTTTAAAATATACATGCATATGTGCCTATTCTTTTCTGCATATGCACGCACAGAAGTACTCGTGTCTCAGAACAGCTGAAATGTGTGTGCCTGCTTTCCCTGGGGTACTTTTATAAAGGCACATAGACACATGCATTACTGTTATGAAGTAGGCATAATATATATTATGTTTCAGTCATTTATAAACTGCTTTGACTTTAAGGCAAAGCGGCATGTAAAATGGTTAAATAAATAAATTTGCACCTATGCATCTTCATAGTAGAGATGGGCATTCATTTATGAATAAATGGTAAAATGCTATGAATGAGAACATTTTTTGGTTCATATATTTTTAAATGAACTGAATCAGTAAGGGGCATTTTCAGTGGTAAACTGTGACCATGAGGAGGGAGAGCAGACAATCTGAAGCTACTTTGGGAAGAGAAGGCAGAGGCACAAGACACTTCACCAGTCATATAGGAGCTTTTTAACAAGCAGCTAACAATCTTATCCCTGCTTTCTTTCACCCAAATCACATGGGTTATGATGTCATCAGCAGCTAATTAATAAAATTAAAGAAAACAGTTCAGAACAACATTTTCTGGCCAACATTCGGACTAGGAGGATCATAGAGAAAGCTGATAGGCAGAAAAAGTTTGATGAGGTGCAAAATAAATAAAAAAAGCAAAGGCCTCTCAATAGCATAGAGCGAGCCCTGAGAGAGGGAGGCTGTAATAGCTCTCCGTCTCGTAATAAAATAAGAATGTTGTAAAAATCTCTAAGGCTTTGTTTGTTTATTTGTGTCTGTGCAGTAAGCAGCATTGAGCACTGCAGTAGTGCACTGGAGAGTGAAGGTGCAAGTAAAATAACCCCATGCAGAGCAGGACGAAGAGGAACAGGGTAGTCTGTTGCTCCGTAAACCCAAGCAAGTAGAGGAATAGCCTACTGGTTAGAGTAGTAGGTGAAGAACCAGCAAAGCAAAGTTTGATTCCAATGACTGCACCATGCAATCTTGGATAGGTCACTTAACTCTATGGTGTTATCAAGTACAAACTTAGGCAATAATATTATAAGAAGCCACATAAAAGTATGTGTCGTCAAATTTTCATGACTTGTGCACGTGGAGGGCTCTTAAGCCCTCCACATACACAAGTGGGAGAAGTGGCCTAGTGGTTAGGACAAGGTACTTCAGGCCGGAGGGCCGGGGGTTCAAGTCCCACCTGGGGACAGCAATCTCAGGCTGGAGGGACTGGGATTTCTAGTCCTATAGGCACTCCTTGTGGTCTTGGGCAAGCCACTTAACCCTCCATTGCCCATGTTCTCTAAGTATAAGCGTATGTGTGTCATATCCCCTCATGTTAAATGTATCTCCCAATTGACCGCTTTGACCCGGTGAAAAACAGGATATAAATACAGCTAAATAAATAATTAAGCATGTATTTTAGCCAGTTGCTATTTTGCAATGGTGTGAACTTTCAGTGTGAGCATGGGCGGAGCCATGGGCTGCCCAAGGGGGGTGCGGGGCCATGTGCGGAGACTCGGTGCGGGGCCTCATTTGCATAAGGGGCCTCATTTGCATAATGTTACCATATACTAACTTTTAGTAAACATGCCTCTTAATGAGTGTATGGATAAAGAAAGACTAAAAGATTTCTACATTACTATAATCCAGTGCCAACCACCAGACACATTAGGAACTACTACAAACACTGCCCATTTAGAACCCATCCTACAAAATATACCCTTAGAAACCAACCCCAATGTATCCAATCCAAACTTGGTTCCTCTATCAAATATCACCATACAAACCCCCACCAAGTGATTTCCTGACCCCAACAAACTGAATTCAATAATATTTTTGTCGGATCGTTCACCTTGAAAGGAAATCTATCCTCTCTCGTGGTGAACCCTCCATTTTAATCAATAATTTATAAGGCTCTACTTCAGCCTAAAACTGACAAAAACAGCACTTGCTGGCATCAGTATAACTTGAAAAGTGTCCCTTTAAAATTGTATTGAAATTTTGTAGATCAGGCACCTTTCTCAAAAGGCTTCACATATCTTCCAGCAACACAGTCCTGATTAAGTAATAATGAAAACTTTAAAAAGACTTAGCTGGAGAAAACGGAGGCGTCCCATTTGAGCTCACTCCAACGCCAGGCTCTCAAGTAAGAGTGGTGGGGTCTGCAGCTGGGGGTTTAATAAAGTTGCTTGTGTTTTCCTGTGACATCATCCTTATCACCTGATATAAATGGATGCATCTCTACGGGGTTCTTTCTGCCTGAAGAAGAGCTGAGAAATGGATACTTAGCTTGAAACACCAGCGGTGTCGCGTTTGAACCTCGTCTCTCTTTTTTGGCGGAGGAGCCTTCTGGATTGCTCCTTTGCCGTTTTGCTGCCAGTATAAAGAGAACACTCTTACTTGAGAGCCTGGCGTTGGAGTGAGCTCAGATGGGACGCCTCCGTTTTCTCCAGCTAAGTCTTTTTAAAGTTTTCATTATTACTTAATCAGGACTGTGTTGCTGGAAGATATGTGAAGCCTTTTGAGTAAGGTGCCTGATCTACAAAATTTCAATACAATTTTAAAGGGACACTTTTCAAGTTATACTGACGCCAGCAAGTGCTGTTTTTGTCAGTTTTAGGCTGAAGTAGGGCCTTATAAATTATATTGATTAAAATGGAGGGTTCACCACGAGAGAGGATAGATTTCCTTTCAAGGTGAACGATCCGACAAAAATATTATTGAATTCAGTTTGTTGGGGTCAGGAAATCACTTGGTGGGGGTTTGTATGGTGATATTTGATAGAGGAACCAAGTTTGGATTGGATACATTTAGAACCCATAGCAAACCCGCCGTATCCTAACAGCACTACCAGGACTCACAAAGCACCATACCCTACCTATCAAAAGGAAACATGCAAATATTAAACCAATACATTTCAGAGAACAACAATACATGACCTACTGGGGAAAGAGAACAAGTGGCAATGTCAAATAGGAATTACATAAACAGAATACCTCAGCTCAGTTACACATGCAGAACATAGACCATCACCAAACAAGGAATCACAATTTAGAAACAGGAAGACAATAATTAAACTGGGAATCCCAAAAAGCCAAACTTGGAATGTACAACACTGTAGAAATAAAACTATACATTAATTTGCTCTTGTACTAAACAAAGCGCAGACGTTAATGATGCACTTTTACCAGAGCTGACATATTCCAATTAATAAATTCAAAATAAAGAGATATTTTTCTACCTTTTGTGCATTTTTTTTCAGCTGCAATTGCTCCAGCCACTTTCTTCTGGTTTCTTCGTGTCTTCTGCTAACTCTCCATCGTCTGCTGTCCATTTGTCCTTTCTTCTCTCTTCTAGTTTTTTTCCATTCTCTCTCTACATCTGCTTTAACATACTAATCTTTCTCCTTTTGCTCTTTCCTCATTCCTATTTCATCCACTCAAATTTTACCCCTCCATCCTCAATCCCCACTTACTCTCCCAATAACCGGCCAATTGTAGATTTTTTATCCCTCCCACACAAAATATTTTCCCCTCTCCATTTTACTCTCCCAGCCCCATCCCATTCTAATCCTCCCCCAACATCAGCTCCCTTCTAGTTCCAGCCTCACCCAGCATCCATTCCCTTCTAATCCCTGCATCAGCCCATTTCCAGTCCTAGCCCCCCATCAGCCCATTTCCAGTCCTAGCAACCCCCCAACCCAATACCAGTCCTAGCCCCCCCATCAACCCCCTTCCCGTCCTAACCCCCCATCACACCATTTTCATTTTAAGCCCCCCTATAACACATGACCTGTCCTAACCCCCCATCATCCCACTTCCAGTCCTAACCACCATCAACCCATTTCCAGTCAGTCCCCCATAGCCCATTGCCAGTCCTAACCCCCCATCAGCCCACAGCCCATTACCAGTCCTAACCCCATCAGCCCACCTCCAGTCTTAATCCCCCCAGCCCATTTCCAGTCCTAGCAACCCCCCAACCCATTACCAGTCCTAGCCCCCATAGCCCACTCCCAGTCCTAATCCCACCAGCCCATTTCCAGTCCTAATCCCCCATCACCCAATTTTCAGTTTAAGCCCCCCCATACCCCATTACCAGTCCTAACCTCCCCATCAGCCCACTCCCAGTCCTAATCCCACCAGCCCATTTCCAGTCCTAATCCCCCATCACCCAATTTTCAGTTTAAGCCCCCCCATACCCCATTACCAGTCCTAACCCCCCATCAACCCCACTTCCAGTCCTAATCCCATCAGCCCATATACAGACTTAGCTCCCCCATAGCCCATCACCACTCCTACCCCCCCAGCCCCCCATAGCCCATCACCACTCCTAACCCCCCAGCCCATCACCACTCCTAACCCCCCCCCAGCCCAGCCCAGCCCAGCCTAGCCTAGGGAAAATTTAAAAAAAAAAGCTGTCTGCTGCCACTGCCGGGCCACCGTGGCAGAATCGAGTGTGCCGCGGGGCCCCCCCTGCCCAGCAGAGCCTGCCCTCCCCTGTATCACCTCTCTCTTTGCAGCTGCAGTCACACGCGCCGGCTTTCAGAGCACGAAGGAACTAGTTTCCCTTTCGCGGCTCTGTTAAGCCCGCGGGGGCTGATGGGAACTTCCCATCAGCCCCCGCGGGCTTAACAGAGCAGCGAGGGAGAAACTCTCCCCTCGCGCTCTGAAAGCCAGCGCGTGTGACTGCAGCTGTAAAGAGAGAGGTGATACAGGGGAGGGCAGGCTCTGCTGGGCAGGGGGGGGCCCCGCGGCACACTCGATTCTGCCGCGGCGGCCCCGGCAGCGGCAGCAGACAGCTTTTTTTTTTTTTTTTAAATTTTACTTTTAGATCAGAATCTTTTTTGCGCGGGGCCCCCTGAAACGCGGGGCCCTGTGCAAAAAACATTCTCGCTCAATGGACGGGCCGGCCCTGGGCGGAGCACAAATCTACATGTAGCAGTTATAAAATGCTATAGCTTATGTGCGTTCTTTAAAAATCTATGTGTGGGCATTTACACTATCCCTAGGTGCTTGCGCCCAGATTTAATGTGCTTTTCGAACACTTATGTTCCTATTTTATAAAGAAAATTAGGACGCCTTTTCTTTATACTGTAAAATAGGCTTAAGATAAGCACCCAGAATGTGCCCAAAACTAGATGCCTGGTTATAAAATTACCTTGGTAGAATGCAAACCCTATGGGGACAGGAAAATACCTACTGTATCTCATTGGAATTTCTGAGAAAGGCATAAGCTAAATCCAGTTCCCTTTGCTATCCAATTCTCTAAGACTATTTGGCTAGAAGGCTAATTGTCACCTATCACATACCGAGCAGTGACAGGTAGTAGAGTAAGAGTGTGAGGGGGAAAACCCCCAAATAAGGAAGGTCAAGGAGAAACGGGGCTGGGCATGGAGTACAGATGCTGCAGATTGTCCACTTGTATCTATTAATTTATCATTTGCAAAGCATTACCAGGTATATGCAGCTCTGTACAGACAGTCAGACACATATTAAAGACTCAGTCGCTTCTTCATAGAGCTTACAATTTAGTCTGCTTGAATCACAATGCTTGGGAAGGGAAGGCATGAAATGGTAGTAGAAGCAGAGGCGAGAAATCAGTTGACGCTGAGAAATCAGTGTGAGCATGGGCGGAGCACAAATCTACATGTAGCAGTTATAAAATGCTATAGCTTATGTGCATTCTTTAAAAATCTATGTGTGGGCATTTACACTATCCTTTAGAGGTTCAAGGAAGGGCCCTGATACAGGCTGAGGACTTCATCTGCACTGCAAGTAGCAGTGATGGCAGAGCTGCAGAAATTAAGAAATCCATTATCCCCGTTGAGGTGTCAGATGAGCAGGCCATGATGGAGGAGACGAGGTGATATTTAGCATCATAGTCATAGGGCAAACAGCAGGCAGCATTGAAGGCAACGATGTGATGCCTCAGGGAAATGATTGCCCTGGATGATCAACTCCTACAAGTGATTGAGAAAATGGGGTTCAAAAGGTTACCACACCTCTTAACTTCCAGTTATCAGGTGCCCTGGAGGATAACTTTTAGTAGACAGGTGTTTGCCAGTCTGTATTGTCAGTGATGAGCCTGATTGCAGGCACAGCTTGCCCAAGGCAGAGAGCGGTAGAATGCATTTCACCAGTGAAATTTGGACTAGTCCAAATACTACACATTTTTACCCGGTTAAAAGATAGAAAGCAGAGAGGGGGCTGCTGTTGTTGTTAAGTGCTGTCGAGTTGATGTTAACTTATGGCGACCCTCTGGATAGTTGTCTTAAACTTTGTTTGGTCTTCAGTCAGGCGACTGATTGTTGATACAAGTGGCATCCATAGCTTCTGTTATTGTATTGATCACTCATTGCTAACCTTCCTTTTTTTGCATTGACCCTCTACCTTGCCGAGTATGATGTCTTTCTCTAGCGATCTCTCTCTTCACATGATGGGTCCAAAGTATGAAAGTTGAAGTCTTGTCATCTGAGCTTCTAAAGAAAGTTTAGGTTTGATCTCTAATACTGACTGGTTTGTTGTTCGGGCAGTCCATGGTATATACAGTATTCATTGCCAGCACCATAATTCAGAGTAGGGCTAAATGGCCAATTTTCTCAATGGAGAAAGGTGAATAATGGAGCACCCAGGGATCTGTGCTGGGTCTGCTGTTTTTTAACATCTTCATAAATGATCTGGAAATGGGAATCACGAGTGAGGTGATCAAATTTGCAGATGACACAAAACTATTCAAAGTTATTAAAACCTAAGAGGATTGTGAAAAATTGCAAGAGGATCTTGATAAATTGGAAGATTGGCTATCCAAATGGCAGATGAAATTTTATGTAGACAAGTGCAAAGTTATGCACTTAGGGACAAACATCCCATACTATGGTTACATGAAGAAAGGTTCCACATTGGGAACCACCACCCAGGAAAAGGATTTAGGCGTTATTGTGGATAATGCAACCCTTGGCCCAGTGGGCAGCGGCGGTCAAGAAAGCAAATAGAATGCTAGGTATCATAAGGAAAGGAATGGAGAACAAAACTAAGGATATTATAATGCCTCTGTACTGCTCCATGGTGTGACTGCACCTTGAATATTATGTACAATTCTGGTTGCCATTTCTTAAAAAGGATATAGCAGATTTAGAAAAGGTACAGAGATGAGCCACCAAAATAGTAAAGAGAATGAAAGGATATCCCTATGAGGAAAGGCTTAAAAGGTTAGGGCTCTTCAATTTGGAAAAGAGTTGGCTGAAAGGTGATATGATAGAGGTCTATAAAGTAATGAATGGAGTGGAATGGGTAAACGTAGATCGGTTGTTTACTCCTTCAAAAAGTAGAAAGACTAGGGGACACTTAATGAAGTTACAGCGTAGCCCATTGAAGACTAATAAGAGGAAATATTTTTTCACTCAACAAGTAAGAGTGGAGTGGAGGAGTGGTCTAATGGTTGGGGTAAGGTACTTCAGGCTGGAAGGTCAGGGGTTCAAATCCCACTAGAGGACAGCAACCTTGGGCCAGAAGGGCTGGGGTTTCTAGTCCCACAGGTGCTCCTTGTGGTCTTGGGCAAGCCACTTAACCCTCCATAGCCCATGTTCCCTGTAAAATAGTTATCTCCAAGTTATAATGCCCTGTTCAATGTAATTTCAGTTTGTTCAATGTAAACCACACTGATGCAGAATAGCATGGTATATAAGAGAATGTAAATAAATAAGTAATCAAACTCAGGAATTCTTTACTGGAAGATGTAGTAAAAGGTGTTGTGTAGCTGGGTTTAATTAGGTTTGGAGAAGTCCCTGGATGAAAGGTCCATAAACCATTATTATAAGAGGATGAGGGAAATCCACGGCTTACCCATTGGACAAGCAGCATGGAATCTGGATACCTTTTTGGGAACCTGACAGGTACTTGTGATCTAGATTGGCCACTGTTGGAAACAGGATACAGAGCTTCTGTGCATTTGCACATAGCTTCTGGGCTTTATGAACCTTGGTCTGACCCTGTATGGCATATCTTATGTTCTTATGTTCTTACCTCTCCCTGATGGCTGCTGGATGAAGCAGGGGTGAGTTGTAAATCTAAATAAATACATTAGTAGTGGAGGCGCACCAGAAGGAGGGTGCAACTGGGTTATGCTGCACATCCGTGTGATGGATAATATTTTAGCAGAAGGAAGAGGAATGATGGAGGGCTTGCAATTAGGCTGTAGGGAGATAACTTAATTTCCAGGCTATTTTGTAACAGATGGCAGGAGGAACAAAGTTAAAGCAGTGAAGGAGGGGAGCTTTAATGGTATCCAATGCTTTGCACACTTGCTGTACCTGCTGGTAAGAAACTCGCTGAGCCTGGAGAGAAGGGAAGCAGCAGCCATGCCTGAAATAATAGGAGATTTCCAGCAGTGTGTGTGAAGTGGTCTTGAGCTGCATGAGAAGCAGGAAGCAGCAGGGGGCGCCTGTGCAAGAGCTGATTCACGATATTGACCCTAGGTCAAATTCCATCAGTCTGATGTTGGGAGAGGTTTCTGGAATTGGAATGGAAAGGGAAATGGATTTTGCTCATGCCTTTCTCAGAAATTCAAGGCAAGGTATAAGCAGATATAGTAGGTATTTTCCTGTTCCCATGGGGCTTACGCTCTAAGAGGATAATTTTATTACCAGGCATCTAAATTTAGATACCCAGAATGCATCCAAAAATGTGAGTTAAACCTTGGATAGTCCTCCATCAGAGACTGAGGTTGGTATAGAAAGCACCCCGGAGCATCAGAATTAGACACACATGACTCGGATCATAGAGGTCCTGAAGCTTTTCAAAGAGACCATGGAGGAACTGAGTTCAAGAAGGACCTTCCTGGGTCTTGTCATCCCAATAGTGAATATCCTATTGGTGAAATTACAGGATTGTCAGCAGCAAAAGTGATTGACAGCAGAGATGTTGCAGGTGGACTGCTTGTGTGTGCAAGTGGAGAATATGTTAAAATCCTTCAGCATGGAGGATTTTTACATGCTAGACCCTTAGGTGACCTATAGGTGAAAGGGAGTATTGCCCTCCAGTGAAACATATAGATGTACTAGAGGGAGAGGTTGGTAATTGAAGTGGAGGAAATTGAGCACCAGAAACAGAGGGGCAGTGGTGATACAGCAGGGGAAAGAGTAGGCACAATGTCAAGTAGTACTAGCAGTATGAGCAGCAACCTGCCACCTATCACTTACTCATCTGACTTCATCTACTAGTTCACTGTGGGCACCACTGAATCATCTTTGTTGACGCAGGTCCTTGCCACAGTGGGAAGTAGCAGACGCCAGCATACGTTTGCCACAAATGAGATCTCTGCACAGACTTCTTTCATACAGTACTTTGCATTCAGTCCTTGAGAATAGACTCCATGACACACTAGGCACAGAGATCCTCATTTTGGCCAGACATGACCAGAGTTGCCCAGCATTTTCTGCTCTGCCCTCCAACCAACATGCCCAATGAACATATATTCGGTATGGTGGGGGATATTTATATATTTATTGAACTATTCTTTATAAGACTTTTCCTCAGGTCAAAGCGGTTTACAAGGAACAGTAAAACGTTTATATGTCACAGGAACTATGAACATATTTACATGGAGGATACATCTCATATACCATAGTTAGCTATTATAAGTCCACATATTGTGAGTTCAGAGCAGATAGCTAGCAACAGGCTTGGTGGAAAAGCTGTTATATCATAAGACAAACTTTGTTTTGCTTACTTTCTCTCAATTTTCATGTGACTAGAAGGCTGAGTGCAGAGCTCCATTAAAGGAATGCATGCCCGCACCTTTTGTCCTCAAAGCCTTGTTGCAGTTTTGTCAGTAACCATTCTAGGCACAGTTGTCTGCTCTCCTTTTTTTATAGTGGGTTCTCTTAGCACCACATACAAAATAGAAAAAGAGAGTAAAATCTCCTTTTTCCTTGCCCCACACTACTGCTGTGCTACCTCTCAATTTGGTGCCCTGCAGTATTGTTGCTACTGACACTCTAGCTACTGCACTGTGTCACTCTCGGTCCTAGTGTTTCCTGGCCTGCTTTCTTGTAAATATGTATTTAGCTCATATCTTTCCAGTAATAGGTCAAGACAAGTTACACTCAGATACAGTGCGTATTTTCTTGTCCCTGGAAGGCTTGTAATCTAACAGACCAGGCCAATGCAGAATGCTTGTGCTATCAACTACTTATGGCAATTTGCGGCACACTGATAGCGTACGACTTCAGCACAGACATGCAGAAAGTGATTCATATGTAAATTAGCCACATATTAGCCATTTGCTAAACTGTGCGCAAATGGCAGCATTAAACTGGGAGAGCAAGCGGAACACATGTGCAAAGAAGTCCGCGCTAGTTTGGCATGCTATCCCAGAGAAACAGCGGTACCACCTGGCTGATCTGCATATGAGCCTTGACAATATTTTGATGGCATCGGGGCCCAGCGGCCACAATCCCCCCACCCGCCCAACTGAAAATAACCCTGGTGGTCCAGCGGCCCCGAATCCCTTACAAATAAGCGGGAGCACTGCCCACTGTCCACTCTTGTGCCGCTATCTTGTAAAATGACCATGCCTGGCTCCATGTGATGCATCCTGGGATGCACCGGGTGAGATCAGTCTGAGCCTGCCTGGTGCATCTGTGTGGGGCCCGGCACCACCAGGTGGAGGATTCGGGGTCTCTGGGCCACCAAGGATTATTTTTACTTTGGTGGATGGGGGATTCGGGGCTGCTGTGCCACCAGGAGTTATTTTTACTTGGGCGGGTGGGGGAGATCGGGGCCACTGGGTCACAAGAGATTTGCTTTCTGCCAGGAGCAGTATTTTGATGGAATCGGGGGCTTTCCCTGATGCCTGGATCATCTTTGACATTTCTCCCCAGATGATCCAGGCATTGGGGAAAGCCCCCAATGCCATCAAAATATTGTTGGGGGCACGCGTTAGATGTTTGTCATCTCAGACCCAGGTGCAGAGATATTTGCGCTAAGACTGGTTGCGAAATCCTCTACATGTTTCTCTGCAATGGATGCAGGCGATATTTGCCTGGTGTTTCATTATGTGCCATTAGAAAAAGGAACCCAACAAATCAAACACTGCAAATACAATTAATAAAAATTGATTGAAAAGAGCAGATCGTATTCTTTATCTTTTTTTTTCTTTTTTTTATTTTTATTTTTGTCAGATCATGTATCAAGTGAGGGGACAAACTTTCCTTTTTATTATATTTTCTAAGGTAAGTAGGCAAATAAATTGACCAAAGCCTTGACAGAATTAGGTGATTCTCAATATTGTAGACTAGATGAAAATGTGATAAATATACATCTCTTTTGGAGCAAAAGATTCTTTTGTGATCTACTTGATGCAGAACTCGAAACGGGGGCCCTCGTCAGCTTTGTGGATACCTCCATGCTGACTCCTGGAGCATTTTGCAAGATAAGTGATTTTAACTTCTGTCAAGGCTTTGGTTAATTTATTTGCCTACCTACCTTACAAAAATATAATAAAAAGAAAAGTTTATCGCTTGACACACAGGGGCATGTTTACTAAAGTCCGCAAATCTGCGCGGCGCAAAATAGCGCACGGCAACGCGGCATTGAAACGCGCAGAAACACGTTTAAATGCCCCGCACACGTGCTTGTCACCCCCGCACAGGTACGTGGTTCAGTAACGGGCCCCGTACAAGTGCGGGCCCGCAAATGTCCGATAGAGGCGTGGAACGGCTAAAGGAGGGCGGAGGAAGGCTCCGGAGGGGCGGAGGGATGGGGTCAATGGGTGGAGAGTGGGAGGGGAGAGGCTCCCCGCACAGTATCGGGCCCGAATTTACATGTAAAAAATAGCGCGAGTGAAACACTCGCGGTAGAGGGCATATAAAGGGAAGAGAAACCATTTCCGTCAGCAATGTACAGCAAAACCGGGGAAACATGCAAAACGTCAGCAGTGTGATACATGTGCACAGCACAAAACTGCAATGAAAAAGAGGAAATTACCACAACAAAAGCATTAAAATAGTAAATCAGCTGGGGAACAGGTATAGTAATGCGCAAAAGTTAAAAACACACCCAGCAGAGCTCCAAAAAAATAAAATAACAGTTGTTTGGAAAGGGGCACGGAGCGGAGACACCTCCAAAAACGTCTCCGTGTATTGGACCCCTCCTGGGAGTGTTACTTATGGTTGTCCATCAATAGCACTGTTGCCCAGCATGGGAATATGCTATCCCCCTCTGTTCGGACGTCATACCCGTGTTATATTTGCACGTTTGTCACCAGACAGGGTGAAGGAGCTCACAGTAATAATGTGCAGAGCAGGTTTTGGAACCACACCCTGCCAGGTCTACTATCTCCAGGGACTGCACTGTCTCTGTGGCCACAGTGTGGTGCAGTGGACAGAGCCGGTACCTCTAGGACCAGAGGGTCACACGTTCAAATCCCAGCTGTGGCACATGCCAGCACAATCCCAATATTTAACCCACCACTAAACACAGATAGCAGAGACACCCCTTTATTGCACAGAACAAAAGCATGTTGCAAACACCCATATTTTACCCTACACCACACACACCAGCACAATGTGCATCACCAACAGCCGCGTCCCCCAAATGCAGTCCTGTAGTGCCACAACTGTAGGGGCCAAGGACACGTAGGTAGAGGTTAAGTAGGTAGAGGTTATGTACGACAGATGTGCCTGTACATGCCTTCACCCCACGTGCCAAGGGCCAATTGTGTCCCTGGTCATGATCACGTAATGGGTGGCCCACGTTCCACAAAAACCTTGCTAAAGAACAACAGCTAGACCGCTATACCATGTGAGCCAAATACAGTCCTGGGGTTCCACTACGCAATCAGGTCATATCCCTTTGCAAGGATAAGGACATGCCAGCATGTTGGCGGAAGGGTTCAGATGGTGGAGGGGGCAGTGGCTGCTAGCCACAGAGGACAGTGGCCAGGCCATGTGCAGGCTGGCACCGTCCACTGCAACAGACAGGCCCTGTCGGATGTACAGTCATGGACCACCCAGGGATTGCAGCCAATCAGTGGCTACACGGTGGTGCAGTGCACACAGACAGTGTGTGCAAGAACAGAGGTTCACAGGTTCAGAGCCCAGCTGCAGCTACCGCCAACCCTGTCCACATATTCACCCCACAGCTACACCGTGGTAGTAAGGACAAACCTTTATTGCTGAGAACATAGGCATGGTCAATACGCCTATCTTTTACCACACCAAACACAGACACCATAAACAGGCACATTATCTCCAGCAGAGTCTCCCAAATGCAGTCCTGGAGGGCCAAACACCATTCAGGTTCCATGCTTCCCCTAAGACAGATGCCTGTGCTGCAGATGTCTGCACCACCCCCATGCTATGCAACTGTAGCCCATGCATATTCATAGGGGACAGCGTGAAGGCCCGAACAGTGTCTGGAACACCAGGACTGGAGTAGGGACACTCTGCCGTAAAGCAAGAGGCAACAGGTCCAGACGCACCCACACCCACAGGCCACATTGGAAAAGCCCCCTGGGGGGGCATCTCCCAGATCTAGCTCCTGCGTACCCTAGCAATGCCACCCTATACCTGGGTACACGGTACACAGACCACAAACGTTTGATGTGGGTACTGGCAGGTAGACAGTCCTACGCTCAGCACTGTTTGCTCCTTGTGCTGCAGCAGAACAAGCTGTCGGCTGTCTGTGGTGCGTGCCCCAGGTCTGGCCCCTGACAGTATTTACCACCCTGGGGAGTGACACGCAGCAGTACTGTGTACCATATCCATGCCTGTACCCTTCCCAGGACTGGTGTGGTGGGCACGTCGAATGGCTCCCCCAATAGTAGCACAATGCTGGCATAGGTGAGGGGGGGGGGTGTCTGTCTATACAGTGTGTGTTGGCTACAAACACCCTCCACAGGCCACACTGCCAGCACTGTTGCCAGTATTGGCCTGACAATGTGCATAATGAGCAGCAAGGTACCATGGGTATAGCTCAGACAGGGTGTGCTGGCCAGGATGCATCTGCACAGGGCATGGGGCACTGGCTGGGACATTGTAATGCCCAGCCACCACCTACACAGACAGGCTGACCTCTGTATCTGCTGCTGGTGGATCACTCTCACCCTGAGCGTGCAGTGATGACAGCATGGCTAGGCACCCCCATAGTGCTGTATAGCATTTCTCTCCTGTGATATATATGGGTGTCCTGTTGGGGCCTCTTCATGGACTGATCTGCCTGTGTGTGCTGCCACCCCAGTTTGGGGTGCATGCAATCCTATCAGGACTATCCAGCAGACTCTGCACAGCTGGTATGTGTCCTGATGGAGCTCCTTGCAGGGTGCAGCAGCTGATGGCCTGCTGCAGGAGAATATCAGATAGTGCTGGGGTGCACCCCTGAATATCCAGGCCTACTGTCTGTCTGATAGTGTGTTTTGGATGTGTGTGGAGCTGCTTGGACTGCCCTGTAGGGTGTCTGTCCCCCAGCAGGACAGGGGTTGATGGCCCACTCTACTGTCATTAGTGCAAGGGGGGGGAAAGGATGGGGATCTGTTGATGGGAGACCCTGTTTGTCATTGGGGGGGGGGTAGGTACGTTGCCCACCTATAGGGGGGGGGGGAACCACCAACTAAGACAGAAGGGGTATCCATGATGAGTTTGCAACACCTTCTTATCACACAGGTTAATACTGATTTTGAGCTCTGGCATGGCCTCATTCAGCCATGGCCGTTGATGTGGACCTGGTCCTGGGCGCCACCACCCACCCTCAGGGTGAGCACATTACCTGCACAATGTGACAGTGTGTAGCTACCCCTCGCCGGCAGTCCTCACGCTCAGGCCCCCCACCAGGCCGAGGTTCTGTGTGGGTGGACACGGACAGTTCCCCCTACCATGCCGTGTAGCTTTTGGGGTGCAGTCCCCATCTTGTGTGCATCTGTGGGCAGCTGATTTGCATGTGCATTGCATCATGGGTACGGGTGGCCTACCCCGTCCTGTCTACAGCAGCAGACTGTCTGTGGGGTGACGTGCAGGCTCTCTGCAGCCACACAGGCGCTTACTCAGAGCTATAGTGCCGTAGCCCAATGGTTCCGTCACTGCCTTTATAGCAGGAGGTCATGGGTTCAAGTCCACAGAGGGGTTCTGTGATAGGGTTGTCCAGAGCATTGTACTTTTTTACTGGACATATGTTTATGGCATCAAACACACCCTTGCCATACTGTACCCATAAGGGTGCCTCTGAGGGTGCATTATAGGGCGCCCTATAGGCCACCTTATGGTTGCCATCCATATTGCGTGCACTATACATTATCCTGTGGCGCAGCATACATGGTGCCCTATAGGGGACTTGCTAGGGTGCCTTTGCGGACTGTGCACTGTAACATGTGCCTTACGGGCCTCCATATATTAACACGCTGTTAGAGTGGGTATACTGGTAGTGGGTAATAAAAAAAAACTATAAGGCCTCCTACAGCACACCTCACCATAATACTTACTGCCCCAGCCAACCTTGCTCACTGGGCACTGTGAGGGGTTGAACCCCTGACCTCTGCACCATTGGTCAGTATCCCAACCATTGTGCTAAGGCTCTGTTACTGTTTGCTGTGCACATCAGTGCGCCACCTATGCCGCCCACTATCGGACTGCCCCCTCATACATCAGCGCGCCGCCCTCTGCCCCCCAAACCTAACAGTGCGCCGCCCCCTGCCGCCCCCAATGAACGGTGCGCCGACTCATGCCGTTAAAAATAAACCGTGCGCCGCCTTCTGCCGCCCAAAATTACTATACCTCCCACAACACTTTTTCCCACTACATTTGATGCCGCAGCTGGCCTCTTCCATTGAGCACAATGGGGTGTTGAACCCATGGCCCCTGCACCATGGGTCAGTGTCTTCACCATTGTACTACGGCTCTGCTGTATGTTTATGCAGCAGCGGCCCACGTAGCCTTCCCACGCGCCAATGTGGGCCCCGCACATTACTGCGACACGCACAGGTTTGCTCTGGTGTCTGTCTATGTCCGCCCTGAAACGGCCACTCCGTATATGGCACCAGTACACTAACGGGTACCCACACAGCAACCTTCTTTAATTAACATCGCCCTTATTATTGGCAGTCATTGCAATGTGAAAGCCATAGCACATCACATCATACAGAAGCCAAAGAACCATTGTGTATGTGTTGATAGGTTCAAGACCCAAATGTGTATACACATCAACATTCGAAAATGGTGTTCAGTTCCGTAAGATAAATGACACACAACAGTGTATATGTAATGTGTGTCGCGCAGGTTCTAGCGATAAACTTTTCTGTGCGCATTTGCGTGACGTAGTTGCACGTGAAATATTGCAAACATGCGCCAGCTGCGTAGGCCACATGCACGTACTGCGTTCGGTGCGCACATGGACGCCATACGTTTCTGAACTGCGCCATATGCGTGGCGCAGGTGCACGTAAATTTGCGCGTCAGGTGCCCTACGCATGTGCGTGATGCACGCTGCGTCCAATCAGGTGATAATATCTGAAAATGGCGCCCAGAGTAAGGAAGCCCTCCTTCAACCTCCGAGAGCTCAGGCACCTGTCCCGGCTGATCGCACCACGCCAGCACAAGCTCTTCCCAGGGGCCACCGGGCACAGGGACAGCTCCAAGGTCCTAAGGGCGTGGCAACGTCTACAAAGACGGTTCAATAGTGAAGCAGACTACCCACGTGAGGTTAGTGTATGGTGCCTGTACCTCAAAATGAGATCTGTAGCCTGTGCTAATTGCAAATGTCCATGCTGTTGTTATGAGGTACTGTGAGTCAGTAATGTGCACAAGATGAGAAGACATAGCAAAATGTATCTGTGTCATTTGTGAGTGTGGTGACCTGCACCCAGGTGGTGATGGACATGGTCATAGAGGTGTCCATGCTACCCTTGTGGCATGTCAGCTGCTGCCATGGCTGTGCCACAACATACTGTAATTATGCTAGACCCTAGATCAGCAGATGTAAATAGAAACAACAACATATGGATATGGTGGGATCAGTACCTGTAACAAAGCACCCTGGGACAAGCACAAGGATAAGTGAAACGTAGCATTGATGGTATGTCACACACCCAGATGAGATGGGCAGTGTTGGCCATGTTGTTCAATACACACGCCTATCTGCATGGGTCCACAGCGCCCATCACAGTGGGCTAGCAATCACCCTGGAGAAATGCTTGTGCGTGCCCATCCAATTTCAGGCATCCACCCTATCACAAGGAGGACAGAGAGCCCATCACAGTGTGTTTGCTGTCAGCCCTGTGATATTGGTCTGTGTGCTGTCAGAGCCCCAAACACTTCCCCTAACTGCAGAGGTCCATAGAGCTCATCCCAGTAGGCTCTAAGAAACCCATGGAAAATGCTTGTCTGTGCATGGGCAGGTTAACACATACACCCTATCCCCTGGATTCCATGTGGACAATCGCAAGGGCTCATCTGGCACCATGGAGATATGGTTGTGTGTGCTCTAACAGTTTTGCTGTATGCTCCCTATCCCCTGGAGGCCAGGTATGCCACTACAGTGGCTCATCTGGCACCATGGAGATATGGTTGTGTGTGCACTAACAGTTTTGCTCTATGCTCCCTATGCCCTGGAGGCCAGGTATGCCACTACAGTGGCTCTTCTGGCACCATGGAGATATGGTTGTGTGTGCTCTAACAGTTTTGCTCTATGCTCCCTATCCCCTGGAGGCCAGGTATGCCACTACAGTGGCTCATCTGGCACCATGGAGATATGGTTGTGTGTGCACTAACAGTTTTGCTCTATGCTCCCTATGCCCTGGAGGCCAGGTATGCCACTACAGTGGCTCGTCTGGCACCATGGAGATATGGTTGTGTGTGCTCTAACAGTTTTGCTCTATGCTCCCTATGCCCTGGAGGCCAGGTATGCCACTACAGTGGCTCATCTGGCACCATGGAGATATGGTTGTGTGTGCTCTAACAGTTTTGCTCTATGCTCCCTATGCCCTGGAGGCCAGGTATGCCACTACAGTGGCTCATCTGGCACCATGGAGATATGGTTGTGTGTGCACTAACAGTTTTGCTCTATGCTCCCTATGCCCTGGAGGCCAGGTATGCCACTACAGTGGCTCATCTGGCACCATGGAGATATGGTTGTGTGTGCTCTAACAGTTTTGCTCTATGCTCCCTATCCCCTGGAGGCCAGGAAGACCATCCCAGTGTCTAATCTGGCACCATGGGGATATGCTTGTGTGTGCCTAACAGGTTATATGCATTCTCCCTATCCCCAGGATTCCTGTGAGCTGCGCAATGCGTCGTGTTAGTCACCCTTTTGCTAATGTGTGTGCAGCTGATGAATTGTGGTAGGACAACCAGCCCACAGGGGGACAGATCAGCAATAGCTATGGTGGGTATGTCAGTAAGATAATGTGTATGTTCATGGCAGGTAGGTTGGACCTATACCATAGTTTGTGAAGTGAATATCTCATCACACATGTCTGTGATGTCTCCAGATGATATGCTAGCTGCAGAGGTTAATGTGTGTAACAGCACCCCATCCCCCTTAGCCATTATATGTGTTATCAGAAACCTGTAGCAGAGACATGTCCCCATACCACCATGCAGATTGTGGTTCAAAACCTTAACACCTAAGATAAATCCAACAACATCAGACACATGGACATCACTGATGGTGTTTCAGTGACACATGCAACTGATGTTGCTGGATAACACATACATAAACCCACACATGAGCACTGGTGCAAAGAGCCGTTATGTTGGTTTGGCCCCTGTCGATATTGCTTCCACAAAACACCTTCTGTCAGCCCAGCTGAACCAGTGAATATGAACATAACAACATAACCTAGGCCATACAGGAACAATACCCACCCCTACCCCTACATTACGCTGACATCAACTGTGTGCAACGTAGGTTGCACATAGCCAGCAGCTTGCCCATATGACACACCTCCCACAATGCAGCCAGTGGTGCAAGCATTGATATTGTTGGCCCTGTCAAAGGTGAATGTTTATGTTAGTGTCCCCTGTCACAGTCAATAGGGCCACCCACACAATGACTCCTCTCACCACACTCCGCCAATGATTGGTTGCATATCAGTTTGCCAGTGGGGTTGAGTACCAGGATGTCTAAAGAGAATCTCAACATAGATGTGTGTAACACAGCACATGCAGTGTAACTGTGACTAGCATGGACAACATCATTGGCAACAAACTGTGCAATGTTGCTACAAGGTCATGCAAGGGTGCGATAGGGTATGTACAGGATGTGCTGAGGGAGCCATGTACACTGGCCACAGGTGTCACTGCACACATGTGCACAGACAAAGCAACTAATGCAGGTGGTACTGTGACCCCCGAATGTTCTGTGAACAAAAGGAGGTAGGCCTTCCATGTGTGTCTATATTGATGAAACCCCAGGATGCATGAGAACACACCCCAGTGTCCATTTTAAATGACATCATAAGCAAACTAATGTGTATGTGTGTTGTGATGTTGGCCGTGCAATATGGCTCTTCCTAGGTCATGGATTGCCAAACATCAAGCAGGTCACTGTGTCTGTCATTGCATGACACTAGTTATTGTAGTGAAACACGTGTGGCAGTGTATGTTTATTTTGTGTGTCATCTGACCTATATGTCACAATGTACACAAATGGAGGTTCCATAACCCCCCACACACACGTGAGCCATGAGATAACAGGAGTATGTCACTTTGTAGGTTTCCCCCCGTTTGCCAATAGGCCATAATGAAATATGAATACTTAAGACGCCTTGCTGGCCACCCCCCACGAACCATGTAAGCTTCCCTGAAGGCCCTTCCAGGCATGGCCCGTTTGGGCTGACTGCCCTGGGCCACACCCAAATGATGTCACCCACTTTTATCTGACACTCACACAGGATGCTATAGAAAGAGGTGGGGAATAAGAAGGCAGCCACAGTCCATCAGCACACCTGTGAAAACAAACTAGCATGTACATATACGTTGCAGCCAGGTGATAGACCATGTTATGTGTGTATCTGGTGACAGCATAGCCAAACCCCTGTCAGAGTTTACCTGGCGTAACAGCAGCATGAGGACATAACAGCCCCCCCAATCCCCGGGGGGGGGGCCCACTCCATGTCCGTGTCACTCTCACACGTTTTTCTCAATGTTGATCCCTGTGTAAGCTGTATACCTCACCTGAGAGAGACATGTTGGACAGGGGAGGGGCAGTGCATTCACACTGTGGGATGCTGACACACACCGTCACAAGGGATGAGGGTCAGCTGTGACACACAGGCTCCCTTGTCACCAGCGGAGAACCCATGGCATGACATATGCGTGTTGCCCATGGAACTGCCTGCTGACAGGTGACAAACTATGCAGTACATGACACACACACACACAGCACTGTCGCAGAAGCAGCAAGACCCTGTGCACAGTGATGTGTGTGTGTGTGTGTGTGTGTGGGCAAACCAGCAGAAGGTGACCAGTCACTAATGCCCTCACCTTTCCTTTGCATATCCACAGATCGAGGATCTCCGGAAGAAGGGCAGGGAGCTGCGCCTCCACCATGCTGCATACCTTCAGCGCCTCCAGGGTGAGAACTCACAAAAGGGTGATGATGTATAATAATGAGAATGTCACGTATTTGTAACTTATGTCCCATTATCAGAGATGCCTTTGTGTTACCTGCCTATGTAGATGTGCTATATTTCTGACAGAGAAACGTGCTGATGGCTGTCATGTTCCACAGATGGTGATGGCACCGAGGATGAGGCCACCACCTCTGCACACCTCTTCCGAAGGACACCAACACCACATGATGCAGAGGTGGTGGTCCTGGACACCACAGAGGAGGAGGAGGAGGAGGAGGAGGAGGAGGTGGACGAGGATGATGAGGTGGAGGTGGTGGAGGCGCAAACACCTGGATCACCTGAAGAAAGGACACAGGAGGGCCAAGAAGGACATTCTGAAGGGGTGTCTGTGGGGGAGGCAGGGTTGAGGGTGGCTGC
The DNA here is from genome assembly GCA_033557465.1 of Ichthyophis bannanicus. NCBI lineage: Eukaryota > Metazoa > Chordata > Amphibia > Gymnophiona > Ichthyophiidae > Ichthyophis > Ichthyophis bannanicus. The sequence continues at coordinate 1,264,514,254 of CM066031.1, read as the reverse complement.
AGGTGATGTGGAGGGGGGGGATGTTTGGGAGGGATCAGGGGTGGAGGATTTCCCAGAAGGGGTTTGGGAAAGTGATGTTGAAGACAGGGCATCACAGGGCACTGTGGCCTCCCCCCAGCCACTGCAGTTGCCTCCACCATCCAGGGCCACAGACAGGCCCTATGCAGATGCCACCACACAGACAACATTGACAATGTGTGTGTGTGGTGGCATATGCGTGGACCACCTGTCTGTGGCCTTGGATGGGATGGAGCAACGCATACATGAGATGTGTCACTCTCAGCAGTGGCTGGCGGGAGTGATTGAGAGGGTGGTTGCCGAGGTGGTACGTCTGCCATGTCGGCAAGCACCCCCTCAATGGCGTCACTGGCGTCAGTGATTGTGCTAGTGACGTCACCACATGTGCCCTGTGCTGCCCTGTCTTCCATCAGTGGGCATGCTGGGGGAGGGTGGGTGTCACCTGTGTGTCTGTTTTATGTGTGTGTGTGTTTTATATTTGCGTGTGGGCGTTTGCGGGGAGGGGAGGATGTTTGGGGAGGGGGGGAGGGTGATGGTATTTTCCCCCTTCCCACGTCTGTAAAGTTTATCCCAGTTCTGTTTTCCATCATAAAATATATTTTTGAAAAAACCTGTAATGCTCACGTGTCTGACCTAGGCAAAGTGTGCGGATGTCAGCATGTGATATGTGTGGGTGCACATATGTTTCTGTGGTGCAAACATGTGTGTGAAACCAACAGCACCCCCCAAATAAGGTGTAGATGTTCATAATTAGGGGTCTACAGTAACCATTGCAACTTAGCAGCTGTCTCACTGATGTACATGGCACAGGAATGGTCCTATGTGGAACAAAGGTCTTCACATATCTGAGTCCCAAACATAGGCAGACCACCCATATCTGCCTCTGTCACAGACGTACCTATGGTGTGTTGGGAGGCAGGAGATTATTGATGTGGTCAAGGGAAAAAGCCACATATATGCCACCAATGAGTGTTCTATGATGGGTTTCTCACGGCGATGAGTATGTGACGTAAACACGCCATTGGGAACATAGTCCCCCTGTGACCACATGGATGTCTGTGCACACTGTGCCGCTGCATCCCCAAGGATGTTGGGAAACAAGGTGCACGTGACACATCACATGTCTGTGCAGCATGACAATCGTAGCTGACTCTGTTGAGGTATTTGCAGCAGGGAACCTGTGTGTGGGTCATCTACTGTACCCATCACTAGATGACCTGGGCGCAGCTCATTTAGGGTTTTCACAAACACCCCCCGCCTCCCTGATACACATGGGACAACATGGACACTCATTGGACACACACACTGTATGTATAGTAATACAGCTGTTTATTGTCACAGCGTAAGTCTCATAATTAGCTTTCCATATACACATGGATATTCTAATGTGTGTGCGTTACAAATTTAAGTGTTACCTGACACCCACACAACATATGATCTGCATATGTAAGCTATTGACATGACACACATAACAAACACCTCAAAAACATGTTGAACTGGATACATAATTGCTCTAACTGAGCATTGTAAGATCAACAAAAACTAGGATTATACCATGTTATTGCATATATCATGTTTCATTATTGGCGACGTGGTCGCCCACGCCTGACACGTCGGGCCCCCTCCCCCCTCCCCCGGCCACGACCCTCTTCTCGAACCCGTGCTGGTGGTGGTGCAGGAGCAAGTCGGCGCATAACATCCAGCATGCCCTCAAGGGCCTCACATATCCGGGTGACGGGCATGTTTTGGACCGCCTCATGTAATTGATGGATCTCACCACACACCTGCCTTGTGTTTTGCTCCACTGCAAGGCGTATCCGCTCCAGAACACGTCGACTGCCTGTGCATGGGATACAGCGTGTTATATTCCATACATCTCCACTACTCCAACGCCATACACAAACATTTAATGTACATGCCACACGATTGGTGATGTGATAGGGCAGACTCAATCACAGAAATGGAGAGGGCCAATATACATAATGTCCACAGTAGTATATGGCAGGCAGACAAACCCACAGGGCACATCACACGACGTAGATGTGGTATGCCCTCACAACGATTTACAGGCTGTGGTGAAACACCCATATACTACAGTTGTGGCAACAGGATTGGCCAATGACAGCTCTCACATAACCATCGTGTAGGGGAGCTTGCGCATGCACGAGCCACAACTACATCAGCTGGACACCAACGGAGATGAACACAGGAAGGTCGAGATATGACATCACAATTGATGACACATGTGGAGGGAAAAACACATTCTCTGACAGGGACATGTGTTTGTTAATGAAGCAATGGGATGTCTGGTAGGCACAGGGATGACACACCTTACCTGTACATGTGCACCTCTGCTGCACATATGTGACTCCTGAGTGATACATGTGCACCCTCACTGTAACACAGAGGAGGGTCCTTGGTCCAGATAATGTAGGCCATGTAACAAATGTGTAGTTATTTAGTTATTTATTTATTTTACAGGTTTTCTATACCGCCTTTTCCTTAAATCACAGCGGTTACCAAGACACAAGAGGGGAGAACAGAGACAGGGGGGCATACACTGACTAAACTTAAGAGTGAAGGTAAAATTGGGATACACAACATCAAGGAACTGTTACAGTAAAACACGTTACATGCAGGCTATAATAATAGAGACTGTTAGATGTCTGTGCCATAGTACTCAGTGAAGAGTACAAATGTCAGTTGTTTTCTGAACTCCTTTAAATCATCCATGGATCGCACATCGGGAGGGAGAGAGTTCCATATAAGTGGGGCCGATAAGGAAATTGCCCTTTGTGTAGTACATTTACACGCTTTTCTGTTTGGACAGAGCAGGGGAAGCAACAGAGGGGGACATCAGAGCTCTACAAAGACATGGCTATGTTTCCCGCTACCCGCAAATGCAGACATTGAGGAATGGTCATATAGCTTAACATATGCTCATTAACACAGCAGACTATGGCTAAGTTGTCATCCTGCTGTGTACAAGACATTTGGGTATCTGCAGAGCGGCAGGATGTAGCTTTCCCAATGTCTGTATCAATTTATGTTGTCATAGAGTGCTGGGCCGTCAGACACATTCCTCATATGTCTGCATCCATGTGTATCAACCTGAACATACACTATTCTATTGGGGGTAGAATGCTATCATTTCAGGTACCCTACAACCTTTGGGTATCACACATCTAAGGTAATCAAGCAGAACATGTAACGTGTGGAGGTAATGTTTGAACAGCCACCACACACACACCAACTGTGGACTACTGGTGTGTGTGTTGTGGTTGTGACAGTCTATTGTCACCCACCTTCAGCATCACGATGTGATGATGCACCATAGGCCCTCATCTCTGCCATCATCAACTCCGGGAGAGGTGTAGGTGTTGGTTCTGCTGGCATGGGTGGTTGGCTGGTCTCTATTGCTGCTTCACGCAATGGTGTCATGGCGCGCACGTGTGGCTCCAGGGACTCATCGCCAGCACTTGTGCTGCCCCCAGAGACAGCAGCCTCTGCCTCCATCAGACTCATAGGGGCTGCAATGTAGACCTCCCCCTCCTCCTCTTCCACCACCGCCTCATCCTGCTCCTGCTCCTCCTCTGCCCCCTCCTCCTCCTCTTCCTCCGCACCCATTTGACTGTAGTCACCTGCATTGGGAGGAATCAGAGAGAGCACACATATGTTTCAGCAAACCACATATGTATACATGTGTGATACATAACACACAGACAGGATGTTTTGCGTCCGTTCATGTGTGCTGCATACCAGACACCGGACACACTCCCATACGTGTGTGTCACCACCATGTGTCTGGGTTAGGGACACATGTGTGTGCTGTGCCCATGCACAGGTGGCAGATCGCCCCTTCTCCTGTTCATGGTCACATTGCACATGTTTGCCCATAGCATCCCATTCCTCTGTTTTGTAACATATTTCCGCACATGCGTGTTACTGCCCCCACCCTAACACCTGCTTTATGCAAATCACTGCATGTGTGTGTTGGTTTGTGAGTATGGGTCATATTTGTATGTCATATGATTCTCTCAGTGCTACATGTGACTCGCAGTGACCCATAGTGCAGCGTATGGCAACTAGGCATCACCTTTGGCCCACTGGGGTGCACATGCAGCACTGTATTGCTGTCATGTCATACAAACATGCCTTGGAAATGACCAACACAGTCATGCAGTGTATGGAAATCACAGTTGTTTTGTGTCTGGTGACTCATGTGTGTGTGTGCTTCATTATGCCATATTCTCGTGGGATGGGTTGAGGAGGTATGTTTGGATGTGAACCCCAGACATGTCAACAGAAATGGTGAGGTAAGGATATTGCACACACATATCACAACAGGATGGCAACATGATGTGGATTTTGTGGACACATATGGGAGTGTATTTGCATAGGACTGCCCTGTACGGAATATGGAGATTGTACATGAGAAAGAAATGATTAGTTAGTGTACATACCTGCATGTGGATGTGCGCTATCCAGGGCCTCTGGCAGTCCACGAAGGTAGATGTCTCCCAGCCGTGCTGCAAGTTCTTGTTCCAGGGGCGAGAGTGTGGGTGTGAGGGGGGGTCCGCCACCTGTGCCCATAGCATGTTGTCTTACAGCAACCATGTGCTGACGGACACCTCTCTTGATGTCAGAAAACCTCTTTTTTAAGCTGTCTACATCACGTGTGGGGCCCCCTGCCCCACACAGTGCAGTACGCAGATCCTCCCACACTGCCATTCTGTTTGCAACAGATGTGCGTGTGCTCATTCTGCCAAATAATACATCGTAGTTGTCAAGGACATGGGAGAGTAATATATGGTTTTCACTGTCACTGAACTTTACAGCTCTCCTCCTTTGTGTTGCTGGCACAGGGACCCTTTTTCTTTTGGCCATTTGGCTGTAATGTGACGGCTGTCGCTCAGCAGATGGCCCTGCCTGTTCGTGGCTAGGCTGTGCAGTCTGTGCCCTGGGTGACTCATCACCAACTGGCTGCCCCACATCCTCCGCCTCCTCACACTGGCCCTCTCTGTCACTGTCCCTCTCCATCTCCACCTTGAACACAGGCACCTCTCAAACAACCCCCGTTCACCAACACACAGCAGGACACAGCACACACAACAGATAACAATAACACTACAATAGAGGACACAATACAGTACACTGTAACACAGGTGCTGTGTCAAGTAAATGAGCACATGTACACAGATACTACAGTGATTTTTTAATTTATCCTCTCCCTCTATCCTGTGCCGTACCCCTACCTCAGCCTCTCTCTCTCAGACTCTGCTTCAATCTCTATATCCCGCCTTCCTCTGACTTCTTGCCACCACAGCCTCACTCCCTATTGCACACTGTACCTTTATGTCTCACTCCTTCCTCTGGACTACCTCTAACCTATCCTCTGGCTCTGGCTCACTCTTTACCTCTGTGTCTGTTTGTGAAACTCCTCTAACATCCCTCACCGTGTGCCACGTGTTGAGGCCTATTTATACGGTATTTGCACGTTTGATTTCTGCACATGCGCATTTGTGCAGGCGTGTATTTGGTGGGACACGCTCGTGCGTCGCGCTCGTGCGCCGTGAGTGTGACGTCATACGCATGGGCGTTTGCAGGCGTCAACACACACATGCGCCGAGGGAAATAGTGGTACGTATGTGTATGGTCACGCATACGCATTACGTGGAGTCCCGCATGGGCGTCTGGGTGCTTTTTGCGCATGCGCAAGGCGATGCGCATCTGCGTGTCACCACGCACATGCCGACACCCATGCGTAGAGTCGCGCATGCGCGTGACTCTAGACCTTCGTCTGCGAGCAGATGCGCATGCGCATTGGACGTCACGGCAAGGAAAAAGAAATATAGGTGAGGGAGAACAGCTTGTCGACGTTGAGGGTTGTAGGCGGAGAAGAGTAGAAGTGTGTTTGGTGAGAGACAGTAAGGGAGTCCGAACAGGTGTATGTGTAGATTGTTTGGCTGGTGTTTGTATTGAGGATTGTATTGTCTTGTGTGTGTATGGTCTGGTGTGTCTTGTAGTTTGTACAGTGCTTAGATAGTTTATTGTGTGTGACATAGTTATTTGTTTCTTAGTTTGGTGGGAGGAGTTTATGGCGCATGTCTATGCTGCTGCATGTGTCCTGTGCAGTGGGCAGATGCTTGGGTTGCCGGACACGGGAGATGGTGTCGATGGGGCTGGGGCACAGGGCATGGGTATAGTCCCGCAGCAACTCAGACCTGCAGCTGTGGTGGCGGTCCAAGCCTGTGTTGTTCGTGCACGGCGCAGGAGGCGTGCCGAGGTGCAGGCTCGGCAGCCACGCCTCTACAGGCCCCGTCCCCAGCTCTATGACATGCGAGAGGACCAGGTCATCTCCCTTTACCGACTGAGCACAAGGGCTATTAGGGGTCTCTATGAGGATCTTAGACCTGACCTCGAGCCCCTGACTGATCGGTCCAATGCCATACCTGGTTTAGTCAAGCTCCTTGCTGCCTTACATTTCTTTGCCTCCGGCTGTTTTCAGACATCTGTGGCCGCAGTGGGTGGCATGAGCCGGCCCACCTTCTCACGATGTCTCCACCAGGTACTGCGTGCCATGGTCAGCCGGATGGGGGATTACATAGCCATACCCCACACTAGGCAACAATGGTGGACCCTGAACCAGGCCTTTGAGGCATTAGCCGGGATACCACACGTGATGGGAGCTATTGATTGCACACATGTTGCCCTGGTCCCGCCTAGAGACAGGGAGGTAGCGTACCGCAACCGCAAACACTACCATTCCCTGAATGTTCAGGTTGTATGTGATGCAAATCAGCATATTCTGAATGTGGTCCCTAGGTTTGCAGGGTCCACCCATGACTCCTATATCCTGCATCACTCGGCAATATTCACACAATTTGAGGAGGGACGTTTTGGCGAATGTATCTTGCTGGGTGAGTATGTCAGGGTCTTTTATTTCTGTATGTCATTATACATGTTTCTATTTGTGATCACAGTAGAGGTTTTATATAGTTTGACACATGCACTTTGCATATGATTGATGTTAGTCACAGGACTGGTGTTGGTATACATTATTACATGTTTTTGTACGTCTGGTACGACTAGAAACATTAACCCTACATCATGATTATCCTCACAGTCTATGACCGTTATATGCACATGTTGTACATGTGCTGCCACCTCAGTGCAGACATCTATGTTGTTGATGATGACCTCATAGTGCATGTTGGTAGCATATGCAAACATGGGGTGGTTGGTGGGGTGGTTTTGTCCACCACATACACCTGTGATGATGTTTAATTGCTGGATAATGTTTCTCCGTCATTTAACATGTCTGGTTCTGGATAACCCTAATAGTACACACATGTCATGTGCGTGTCAGTTTGACACACGCACTCTGTGATGGAGTTGTCACCCAGGGCTCAATATCTGACATGAGTAGGTGTATATTAATATCTGATAGATGATGTTGAGGTTTCCAGCAGGGGAAACACGTGTGCATATATTTGGCCAGACATATTGCCTATGTCACAGCAGACTTGCAACAATATGTAGTGTTTACAGTAGCCTCTGACACTGTAGTTGAGGGTACGTTTGTGTCATCTTGTCTGGCCATTCTCATTTCACATCACATTGTGTAAAATGTACAGTTACAGCAAGGGGACTACGTGGGTGCATACACAGCGGTATGGGAACCAGCTACACCGGACGGTTATGTGCCTATGCATATGTTTTGGGGGCAAACTAATGACGGGTACAGTGTGCATGTTGGACGACCGCACCTTCAGAGGGATGTGTACAGGATGGGGACTGGGAAGAGTATGGCTATGACAGGCATTGGCGCGCAACAATACACAGTCTATTTTGCCTGACAAAATAAACATCATATGTTGCCATTCATAAACAGGATGTCTACAGGTGATATGCTTTTCATTCTTACCTACCACCATGGCATACATGGTGTGTATGTGTGCCACACGCAAATGGCTGTGTGTTTTCCCTTGGTTATTGATGAGACATACCCTGTGATTATGGGAGCATTGGATTGCTATTGTGGTGTCACCATTGTGGGTTTGCAGATGTGGACAGTAACTGCATCACCATACGCATGTAGCACACACACACACACACATTATTTAAGGGTGACTATGGTCGTTTGTGATATTTGATATGTGTTTACGGGCTGGATAAGCCATGTTTAGCTTGTATGTCATCATATGTATATCTGATAGAGCTGCATAGTTTGCAGCTGTATATTGTTGTCACACTGTCTTGTTGGGTTTCTTTCTCATGTCGACACAGCTGTCAGGACGGTGTCACATGGACCCCTACATTTACATGAAACGGGGGTTTCTGTTCGTGCAGTTGAATGCAGGGCGTATGTGGTTGTCGCCCCTGGCTGCGGACTCCTGTTTCGTCAGCCACGGACACGTGCAGAGCCGAGGTAAAATGATGGCCCATGGCCTCCAGCCCGCTCTGTCATCGAGCGCACCTTTGGCGTTTTGAAGAGTCCCGCTTCAGGTGTCCTGGATAGGACAGGCGGGGGCCTTACAATATAAGCCACGCACTGTTGCCGAGATAATCATAGCCTGTTGCAATCCTGCACAACATTGCTCTAACGGCACGAATATCCCCTGCAGAAATTAATGAGGATCTTGATGAGGATCCATTGTGCCCCCCCTGTTACGTGCCAGTGGTGACACACGGAGGGGGTCAGAGTTCAGGCGGGAGGGTTGATTGCAGAGATGTTCACATGTACGTATGAAGTCGCTTTACGAACACACATGTGCTATAACAATGTGTGTAAGGTTATTGTGTTATGTGTTAATGTTAACATGGAATCTGGGATGACACACTGCAGTACCA